>SKCR01021365.1:0-98596 GCA_019454045.1 Zanthoxylum bungeanum
GGTTTTCACCATGAAAAACCCAACCCTTGCTTCCTTATTCACGCCCAAACTGGTTCAAAACCAGTGAGTTGTTGCCGTGAGAAGAAGAGAGGAAATGAGAGAATTGTGTATTGAATTTCAATTAATTTTTGTTACCAAAAATCAATTTATATTTATGCCATAATATTCATTAAACTAATAATAAACTTATGACACAAATCATGCAAAGGCTTAGAGTGTCAAACACTCAATTTCCATGCATTACCATTGAGTGCATTGTACACAATCTCCATGCAATGCATTAGAGTGTCAAATAATGCATAATATGACATGTGTCATGTGGGCCCCACATGTTTCCAAATGAAAGTGGGCCCACGTGCACTCACGCGTTCGGGTTCGATATTTCCGAAATACCGAGCTTACGTCGCGACGTTAATTCAATCGAATTTAAATAAATAATTGCGTCTGGCGAAATTATTATTTACGTCGCTAACGAATTAATTCTGAATTAACTCGTTTGCCCGAATTAAAATCTAATTTTAATTCCGCGTCGAAATCTAATTTCGTTTAATATATCAAATATATTAATTCATCGATTAATTCAAAATTAATCGTTCTCTCTCTTTAGACGACATTTTATCCCGGATAAAATATCTCCGTTATAATCCTAGATTAATTTTCTCTCTCTTCTATTATAATCCCAGATTATTCAAGAGTGCGAGTTGTGCGTCATCGGTGGATTATCGGGAAGCGACCCATGAGATCCCCGGATAATCTGGCAGTAAATACGGTCGTCGGAGTATCCGAATCACGTACGTACCAAGTACTCCAGTATCGGATAATCACGTGCTAGGGCTGGGGCTGGATAAGTGTCTGCCCCGTCCGAAACACATATCGGATGTCTGGTAACTAGTCTCTATAATCGGATATTCATGACCTGGTCATAATATCACGATTGGATGCGCATCACTAAAAGAGCACTAATACCGTATCCTGGCGTGACATCATCTCCATTATGACTGGAGTGACACTTCCGTCTTGACATCACATCCAATACACTACGATTCCTGATAAACCCAGAAGAGGTGAACACAGAACCAGTTAAGATCCCCCACCACCAAAACCAAAGTTTACCGATTGTCGTAAGTATTAGCGATGTAAGTCTCAGGTTAAGACTATACACACCTACCTTGATTTCGGCCTCCCATAGACACCTAGTCATAATACCAATGGGATTCCGAAGGGTCTATCCAGAGCGAAGCTGTTTCCCGTACCATCGGTGAAACACGACCTCCTATCGCACTTGCACAAGTATCCAATACTTATATATATGAGAACTATGCCGTTGTGCCCTCACAACGCGCACAAGTGCAATACTAGCCTATTCTGCATTATCGATGTCCAGTCTCGATAATACTACGGCTAGGGATATTTAATGATTAATCCTTCGTGACTGATACTGTCTCATATCATCTCAATCCAGGAACTAATCATAGGGACCTCTCTTCATTTATATATCTATGGTGATCTGATCACAAATGATGAGAGTGCAATTTCTTTGTCACATAGTTAATTTGCTACAACAACACAATGATCTGTGCAAATAGTGACGCTATGGGTCATAATGTCCAACAGGGAATTAGGTGAGAAGAGAATACAAAGAGATAAAGAGATAAGGCTGTACACGCAGGTCCAATTTATAAATTCCAAATTTACAATAATTTCTAAAATTACCATTTCCCTTCTAATATCCATCCGATATACACTATTCATTCATCACATACATATATTTTCAAACAAGACATGCTTTTTACAACCAATCTAATCCAATTAATTAGTCTATTTTTAAGTGATCATCCAATGTTCAAACAACGGTTTGATTTTGCGCGAGTCCAACTCGATTGAGAATAAGTACATAAGGTACGAATTCGCGAATTATATCGAACTACTTATTAAATCTAATTTAATTCGTATTCAATACTAATTCAATTATTTAATTCCAAATTAAATGTTTACACTTTTAATGTGCTTAAAGACTTAGATTCTAAATCTAATCCTTTTGGGTCTCAAAGCCCAACTAACATCCAATGTTTAATTTAATTCAAGTCAAATGGGCTTTCAATTGATTTATTAAGGCTTGGGCTTGGTCAATGTGGGTCAAACCCAATTACCAAGCCCAAATAAGGAATCACCCTTAAATGCCATAAAACCAATTTTAAGCCCATAAGGCCCAATTAAATTTTTAAAGCCCATTATATTATATTGGACTTAATGGAGTGATTTAGGCTCAAATTGGATCCAATCCTTTTGGCCCAAATCTACTTGGTCCACCCAAGCCCATTATGCCCAAATACAATATTAAAAGCCCAATTCACCAATTACGCCCATTAATTAAATTTTAATATTCCAAACATTAAAGTCCAATTAATTAAAGTGTAAAACCAAGATTAATATATTAAACCAAATATTTCAAAAATACCCATTTAATTTATTAATCATCTATTTTTCAAAATAATGTCCAACATTAATTTTAACAAAAATCAACTCCTTTACATGTCCATTAACATTCGGCCAAGGTGAGTTTTTTGTGTCGATTTGTTTTTCAATCCGATTGAATTACTAATCTACGTCCCGTATACGTTCTAAGTCATCCAATGATCTTAAACAAAAAAAATTCCAATCCACTCCAGGTAGCAACACATTCGGCCAAGGCATGAATTTGGGGGGAAAAAATCATCCAATGCATTTTTCATAAAATTGATTCCATATTATGTCATTTTACATACATATAAGCATACTCATTCATCAAATTTCACAAGAACATGCTTCAATCAATTTTACCCAAATTTTAACCTAAAGTATTTCATGCTTAACCATGGCTCCATGATACCATTGTTGGTTTCTATTATATGTCCCAAGGAAAGATTAAGCTTATGAAATACAACAATGAATATATATAATAAACTTGAAGCATGGCGGAATCATACTTACAAAGCTTTTGTGATGAAAAGATGAACAAAGGTTGAAGCTCCAAGATCCTTGAAGTTTCGGCCAAGAGGAGAAAAGAGTTGAAAGCTCTAAGCTTTGTGTATTCCAAGCTCCAAGGTGGTTTCCCTATCACCTCCTATGATTCCTTGCTTGTGCTAGCAAAAATGGAGAATGAGAAAACAATTTTCTGCCTTGTTGGTGCAGCTCACGGCGTGAGCAAGAGAGGAAGAGAGGAGAGTGTTTCACTTTTGATTTTCTTTTCTTTGCATGCCAAAAAACGTGAATGACCAAGGAAGATGAAAAGTGAATTGATATCTAATACCAAAAGAATTTTTAATGCAAAAAATCCTTCCAAAACCGTGCATGGCTTTCCCTCCAAAATGAATTCATCATTTGCTATATTACCATACTTTGAGATTAGAGACAATGCATCATCCCTTAAAGGTGACTAGATACATTCACTATCTATTCGTATTAAGTAATGAGATATCGCGATGTGATTTGCGGATATCACTCGATTCAAAATACGAATGTGTCCGCAAGCACTTACGGGCTCGATTTCGTTAATTCCAAATTAACAAATTTCCGTCGCGACGTGAATTAAATAATTACGCCTTGCAAAATTACTATTCAGTTCGCTAATGAATTAATTCTAAATTAATTCGTTTGCCCGAATTAAAATCCGATTTTAATTCCGCGTCGAAATCTAATTTCGTTTAATAATAATATATCGAATATATTATTTTATCGATTAATTCCAGATTAATCGATCTCTCTCTCTCTTTCCTAATAAGGCATTTTATCCAAGATAAAGTTTCTCCGTTATTAATCCAAGATTAATAAAGTTCGAATCAAACATCATAGGTGAATCTTCAGGAAGCGACCCAAGAGATCTCCGGATATGTTGGCAGTAAATACGGTCGTCGGATAATCCGAACACGTACGTACCTCGTACTACGTTTTTACCGATTCACAAGACAAGGTTGGCTTCTAGCAAAGCGCCATGCCTGCCCAATTCTCCAGAAATATTCTTATAGGAATATAAGATCTATATCAAGCGTAGTATACCGTAGTATTGCGTACATCGATCCAGTATCGGACGATCACATGTTAGGCCTGGGGCTGGAAATGTGTCTGCCCCGTACGAAACATATATCGGACATCAAGCAACTAGTCTCTTTAAATCGGACAATCCTGACCTGGTCATATTGTCCCGACGGTTGCAACCTTTTATAGAGTACTAGTTCTATGTCCTGCGTGATCATCACCTCCATATGTCTGAAGTGATACTTCCATCTCGACATCACATCCAGTACACTACGATTCTCGATAAACCCAGAAGAGGTGTACGCAGAACCGGTTAAGGTCCCCAACCACCAAAACCAAAGTTTACCGATTGTCGCAAGTACTAGCCATGTAAGTCTCAGGTTAAGACCATATACACCTACCCTGATGCGGCCTCCCATAGACACGCAGACATACTACCAATGGGATTCCGCGGGGTCTATCCAGAGCGAAGCTGTTTTCCGTACCATCGGTAAAACACAACCTCCTATCGCACTTGCATAAGTATCCAAGACTTAAATATATGAGAACTATGCCGTTGTGCCCTCACAACGTGCACAAGCGCAATACTAGTCTATTCCGCATTATCGATGTCCGATCTCGATAATACTCCGACTAGGGATATTTAATGATTAAACCTTTATGGATTGATACTGTCTCATATCATCTCAATCCGGTATTAATCATATGGACTTTCGCCATTTATATATCAAAGTAAATAATATTACAAAACGGCAAAAGGCAATTTCATTATCACATAGTTAATTTTGTACAATAATACAATATCATTTACAAACAGTGACGCTATGGGACATAATGTCTAACACTCAACAGAGGGTTAGAGGCTCACCGAAAAATAGTGGGAGGCTAGTATTGAATTTGCAATTTCGTTCAAATACTTAGCTTTACGCGCTTTCAAAATTATTTCATCAATTATTTTATTAGTTGTACTAATATATTATTATTTTTCTTGTAACAGTTAGACTGTACCCATACATCGTTAATCGAATAGTTAGACTATTGCGGTTAAGATGACAGGAAATTTGAGCATTAGGGAAATTGTTATGGGCGACAACGTCTTTAATGGCACAAACTTTCAGGACTGGGATATGAATCTCAGAATTGTTTTGGGATCCGAGAAGTTACTCTACACTATAAAGCAACCTCTTGGGACTAAGCCCTGACCTGATCAGTTGCTTGAGCTAGAGCTTTGGAAGACTCATAGCGATGATAATGTGACTGCTCAATCGGTAATGCTTGCCGCTATGACTCCGTAATTTCATCGTCAAAACAAGGGGTTGGATCCCTATGAGATGATGGCAAAGTTGCATGATCTTCACCGATCTAATCTTAGATCGCAAAGATACGAGTTGCAGAAGAAGCTCTTCCGTGCTCGCATGTCAGAGGGTACGTCTGTTGAGCATCATGTCTCATAGATGATTACTGACATTGAGCAGCTCAGAAATATGGGCATAGTCTTTGACGCTTAGACTTCAGTGGATTTGATCCTACAGTCTCTCCCCGACACTTGGAGTGGGTTCATCATGAACTACAACATGTTGAACCAAGACCAGACTCTTGGAGAGTTGATGTCCACTCTGCGTGAGGCAGAAAAGGAGCTCCTTAAGGGCAAGAAGCGCGAGGTGCACTATGCTTCAACATCTCATACTCCGAGGGCTTGGCCCAAGGCGACTAAAGGTGTTAAGAAGAAGAAGCATAAGAAGAAGGGCAAGGCCAAATCGTCAAAGGGTTCTGGGAAACCCAAGGACAAATCCCAAGATGTATGCTTGCAGTGCGGGAAGCGGGGTCACTGGAAGCGTGACTATCGCGAGTACAAGGCAGACATGAAGGAAATCAAAGCGTGTAAGTCACCGGCTTCAGGTATGTTTGTTATAGAAATAAACATGTCTACTTCTAGTTTTAAAAATTGGATTTTTGATTCTGGTTGTGGTACTCACATAGGTACTGATGTGCAGGATCTGTGGATTAGCAGGAGACTGGCCTCAGGAGAGATTGATCTCCGTGTTGGAAATGGGACTCGAGTTGTCGTTTTGGCTGTGGGCAGTTATGTTTTGGACTTGAACTTATAAACTGTTATTTTGTACCTAGTTTGACTAGTAATATAATTTCTGTATCTATGTTAACCCAATGCGGGTATACTTTTGTATTTAGAAACACTGGGTGTTTTATGTATAAAAATGATATAGAAATTTGCACAGTTGATGCAAATAATTGTCTTTATATTTTGAATATAAATCAATCTCAAACATATAATGTAACAAACAAAAGGCTTAAAGTAAGTAACAAAGATGAAACTTATATGTGGCATTGTCATCTGGGACACATAAACAAGACACGTATATCCACACTTTCGAATAGTGGGTACTTGGATAGATTTGATCCAAATTCATATGACGTCTGCGAATCTTGTTTATTAGGCAAGATGCCTAAATCACCTTTTAGCGGTAAAGATGCACGTGCCACCAAACTATTAGCCCTTGTTCATAGTGACGTTTGTGGGCTCATGTCTAGCCAGGCTAGTGGTGGATATGAATACTTCGTAACTTTTATGGATGGTGCATCGCGTTATGGTTATGTGTATCTTATGAGACACAAGTCAGAAACTTTTGAGAAATTCAAAGAGTTTCGACACGAAGTAGAAAAACAGACCGGAAAAAGTATTAAGACATTACGGTCGGATCGTGGTGGCGAATACTTGAGCAATGAGTTTCTTGATTACTTGAAAGAATATGGTATTCTTTCACAGTGGACTCCTCCAGGAACATCGTAATTAAACGATGTGTCCGAATAGAGAAACCGAACTTTGTTAGACATGGTAAGGTCTATCATGAGTCACACAGAGCTACCTATTTCCTTCTGGGGATATGCATTGAATAGTGAAATACTTATTTTGAATAAGGCTCCGTCAAAGTATGTTCAACAGACTCCGTATGAAATATGGACAGGAAAGAAACCGGGTTTCTCATTCCGGAAGATTTGGGGTTGCTGGGCATACATCAAACTTGAACCCAAATCAGATAAATGCCTATTTGTACGATATCCTAGGGAAACCAAAGGATATTACTTCTATCACCCATAGGAGAACAAAGTATTTGTTGCTCTACATTCAGTTTTCCTTGAGAAGGAATTCCTAAATGCAGTGATAAATGGGATGAAAGTATAACTCGATGAAAATCGTAGTGATACTGTTCCTAGAACAGAATCCTTAACAGAACATGAATAGTCCATCAGGGATGAGACTGTACCACAATCTTCGAATACAGAAGGACCGCGTAGGTCGGAGAGAGTCAGAAAACAACCTGAGAGGTATGGGTTTCTGATCTCACCTCATGTAGATATTAATCTTATTGAGGAAGATGAACCGGCTATGTATGAGGAAGCGATACAAGGTTGTTGGGGCAGTTGTGGAACCCCTAGGGTTGGATCGGTGCCCCGAGCAGTGGAAATGAGTCTAACCCATGGATATCAAGTATGGGTGTAATTTTAAATCATTTGATGAAATACTATATTCCATTACAAGTGTATAGGAAAAAAACCGGGACTGAAATGGAGTCTGGAAGCTCTCGAACGAAGGAAAACAAATTCAACGCGTGCGAACGGTGCCACGCGCATGCGCCACACGCGCTACAGTGCCCTGTCGTTCAAGAAATCGAATTTGGTTAATCATGTTCAAAACACGAGTGCTGAGAGCTCATCCCTCCTTGAGTTCAACACGGAACAGTTCCTTAGACCTTCGATAAAGTTCCATCTTTTGATTTACGTCGAACAACTCCTTGAGTGTTCGCATGATGCTCCAAGCATCCGGTACTTCAATGTACTATCTCAGCAAATCTGGAACCATCGATCCTAAGATGTAGGATTTCACCTTTAGGTTATCAGCCTTCCATCTATCAAAAGTTTCTCGCTTTTCTGGAGTGGAGTCAGGATTGATATCAACAGGCAGTGGATTGATTGTGACATAAGTCAACTTTTCATACTCCAAGACAAGGCATATGTTCATTTCCCATTCGAAATAGTTCTCGGCTCCTTTTAGCTTATTGGAATCCAAAAGTTTCGTCAATGGATTAGCTGCAGCCATCTGCAAGACAATATTTTTGAGTAATAGCAGAACAATTTTCATTTCAAAAGTGATAACACTAATTGATGATGGAATTTTAAATCTATCAGTCCCCTCCCACAACTTTACGTAATTCCGTAATCTCCCTTAACGGAAAAATAGAAATATCAAAATTTCAAAGCGGGAAGTGGATCCCATGACATTTACTCCAGCCTCACACTAATGACGATATTGGCCTTTGTAAACTCATTAGGTAGACCTTCAAGGTCAATCACTTCATGTGACTCCTGGTTTGGTCCTGAACTGTTTCTTATCCTCACACTAATGACGATATTGGATTAAGATGAGTTCTAGGTGTATACTTGTCAATGTGCACTAATGAGCTTCGTATGTACACCCTCACACTAATGACGATTTTGGATGACTACGTTAACTCATCACGCTACATCTAATGTTTTACGGGAGCGACCTAAGTTCCGAGCACTTATACCCTCACACTAATGACGATATTGGATATAAGTAGTAAGAACTCATTCATCTCCGTATTGACAAGACAGACCATCCAATAATGTTCCAACATTATTAATACTATTACTTAAAAGTAATCACCTAATCACGGGATATTTATGACAATCAAGTCATTAACTTAATTAGGTCAAAGTTTTAATTTAAAACATGCAATTCCTATCTAATATGTCTTATGCATAATTAAATTAAAATTGCTATGGCATAGATTCAAAATATGTGTTGTGTGATTAAGCCTTTGCTCTGATACCATTCTGTTGGGACAGTTGTGGAACCCCTAGGGTCGGATCGGTGCCCCGGGCAACGAAAATGGCTCTAACCCATGGATATCAAGTATGGGTGTAATTTTAAATTATTTGAAGAAATACTATATTCCATTACAAGTGTATAGGAAAAAAACCGGGACTGAAACGGAGTCCGGAAGCTCCCGAACGAAGGAAAACAAATTCAGCTCGCGTGAATGGCGCCACATGCGTACGCCACACGTGCTACAGTGCGCGCGCACTGCGCGAGTGCACAGTGCCTGCTACAGTGCGCGCGCACAGTACGTGTGTATAGTGTGCGCTACAGTGCGCGCGGCACTGTAGTGCGCAACCCCTTCTTTTTTTTAATTTTTTTTAATTCACTTGTTAAGCTACAGCTCTCTGGATTCTAGAGAGTTTATTCAATTAGGGTCTTTGACCCTAATTGCTTCCGATCTTCCCTAAACACTTCAAAAACACCCAAAAATAATTTTTAATTTCAAATCCAATATAAACACAAGTTATAGAATAAAAATCTAGTTTTTCAAAATATCAAATATTTTTCCAAAAACATTAATTTATTCTAAATACGCATTAGCGTAAATTTTCAATCCAATACACAAACCATTTTAGAATCCCAATTAGAAAGGTCTCATGTACAATTCTAGTCCACCTAAAGGTGGTCAAATGAATCTAGAATTTTTGCCATAGCTCTAAGCTTTAATCTAGAGTTCCAAACTCTAATTAATTGTTTTATGTCGTACATGAACATCTTTGACCTAATTACAAGCATGTTGTGTTTATACTTCTAAAGTATCCTAACACAATTGATTAGCCTTATTCAACATTAAGCTATGTGATCATGCATCTAATACACAACTAAACATAGCTTTAGAGAAGATCAAACATTACCTAGTAAGCTTGATGCAATATCCAATCTACTTCTCATTGTTGAAATTATTGAAGAACCTCCAAGGTGTGCAAGCTTGACTTCAAGATCCAATCTTGTTTCCAATGCTTCCAAGCTTCACTTCAAGATCCAATCTTGATTTCTCATAGATGAAATGTTTTAGAGACCTCACAAGCTTCTCTAAACACTTCTCTAACTTGGGCTAAACTCTCAAGAATTTTCTTATGCTTGTATTTGAACTTATAATTAAAACCTTCCTAAAGCTTGCTATTTATAGCAAAACTTAGGCAATTTTTAATTAATAAAAGTTGTAATCAACTTTTAAGTGGGCTTAATCTAATTTTTCCAAATATGTATAATTAGGTGTGACTAATCTCCATTGTCTCCCACTTTAATTTAATATAATTAAATCAAGCCAAAGATTAGGAATTGGATTAGTTAAATGTTTGCCACCTTGATTTAATCTAATTAAATCAAGCCAAAACCATCTATTATTACATATTTACAATTACCATAATATCCTCAAATGGTAGAGATAATTATGATTTTACAATTAAGCCATTGTGTAATTATTGAATTAATCTAATTAATCCAATTAGATAATCAATGTTATCCAATAACACTTGATTATCTTAATTGATAATTATAATATCAAATATTATATTTTATCAAAAATAATCGGCTACCCAAGTGTTCAACGAGTACACTTCATATTGGGACTCTCTAAGTTCAGACACGTTCGTCATATAAGCCTAGCTAATATATACACAATTTGGCCACCTCCGAATTCGTGAAGAACACGAACAACCTTTCTGAACTATACAAGTCGAGGTCATCACATATGTTTAACAATCCCTCTGTCGTAGGCTATTTGAGTTGTGCTTAGGAAACATAGCATATACTGTCAAGTTTCCAAGACGCACATCTCTTGTCGACATGTCCATGATTATTCATAACTGATGCGATCCACCCTAGGTGATCGACTTTGGCCAAAGATTTAAGAATCATGACTTTACTCACATGGATACCTAAACCCCTTATGGTACAAATACGGTCCAACGGATCCTATATTGCTTCGCACTTGATTACTGTGTGCATCGGTCCACACCTAATGAACATCTAGAGGTTAGACCATGAAAGGTTTCTGACATACATGGCATCTAAGTGTGGAGGATCTCACACAAAATCAATGATATCCTATAGTCAAAGGATTACATATGCTACTCGACTCGAGGAGATTCCTATTGACGGTGGTGTATACTTCCAACTATTAGGAATCACTTGTGAGTATGGGTGTGCGCGGGTTGGATTGGGCGGGTAAAGGTCAATATTTCTATCCAATCCGCCACTAGCGGGTTGGGAAAATTTCTATCCGCCACCAACCCACCAAAGTCTAAATCCGGCGGATTGGTTACAAATTTTGGCGGTTTCAACTCAGCGGGTTAGGGGGGTTGGCATTAACAAATATTTTTTTTAATTATCATAAACTACAATTTTTTATTGATAATCTCAAAATATAACTAATGAACACAAAAAAACTAAAGGTAGATTTCATTGAATAATCTCAATTCCAACACAAACATAGAGTCAATGAAAAAGAGATATATTTAAGGAATTTTTTGAAGGCCGATTTTGTTTAGGGAATTGATCATTGATTAGCTGTAAAAATTTATTAGGTGAATTGATTAACTTTAAATACTTAACAATTTCAACTAATATATATTTTTTATGTATGTAAAATTATTAATTAAGCGGGCGGGTCGGGTTACAGCGGGTTGGAAATTTTTCAATCCGTAACGCAATCCAATCCGCAATTTTGGGGATCTAACCCACCCAAGCCAAACCACCTAACTTAATGACCCGCACATGGCGGGCGGGTTGGTTGCGGATTGGACGGGTCAGCGGGTTAAGTGGATATTTTGCACACCCCTACCTGTGAGTCATTCAGTATTCACTCCAACGAATACCCACGTGTCTATACGAGTTTCCAAAACTCTTGGTACATCGCGTTAAACCATTGGAACTCCAATTCCAATATACGACATGTGCTAGTCTTTTAGGTTATAGGAATTCGACCATATTCCAAAACCAACGACTAGAAATATTTACTTTAAGAATAGTTTACACATAGTATCAAAACTGTTCTAAGGTCGATGTCATTCTTAGCATAACGATACATCAATTTAATACGCGAAATGACAATACCATTAATAGGGTATGAAATGAAAAATATAGTTATTTTATTAATAAATAATAAAATGTACAATTCAGATTGGCACTCCAAGCACCAACTCCATCAAACTCCCACTTGCTTAGTGCCAATCTGGATGGTATCGTAGTCTCATCTCCTCCACAATTTTATCGAATAACTTATGAGGTAAGGCCTTTGTAAGCGGGTCTTCTATGTTGTATTGTCCTTGAACCTTTAAGACCATTATGTCTTTTCGTTCAATTATCTCTCTAATTACGCGATATTTCCTTTCCACGTGTTTAGACTTGGAATACGCCCTCGGCTCCTTAGCCTGCACGATGGCTCAATTATTATCACAATATAATGGGATCGAATCCGTAATACTAGACACAACGCCAAGTTCTGTGATAAAATTTATAGTCCAAGCAGCTTCTTTAGCAGCATCTGAAGCCGCTATAAATTCCGTCTCGGTGGTGGAATCAGCTGTTAAGCCTTGCTTTGAACAACGCCAACTTACAGCACCACCGTTAAGGGTAAATATATATCCTGATGTAGCTTTTCTATCATCTGGATCTCCCTGGAAGTCGGAGTCTGTATAACCCTTAACTTGTAGCTCATTTTCTCCATATATCAGAAACTTATCCTTGGTGCCTTTCAGATATTTTAGGACATGTTTCACGGCTGTCCAATGATCATTACCTGGATCAGATTGATATCGGCTGGTCACATTGACGCCGAAACTGATGTCAGGTCTAGTACATAACATATCATACATTATACTTCCAATACAAGAAGCATATGGCAAGTTAGACATCCTAACTCTCTCTTCCTCAGTTTGAGGTGCCATTTTCTTCGAAAGATGTATGCTGTATCGGAAAGGTACATTTGATGCCTTGCAGTTGGTAAAATTGTACCTTTCTAACATCTTGTCTATGTACGTCGATTGTGACAACCCTATAAGCTTTCTGACTCTATCTCGATAGATCCTTATACCTAGTGGATAGGAAGCGTCACCCATATCTTTCATGGAGAAGTTCTTGCAAAGGTAGGCTTCACACTTTGCATCATCCCTATATCATTTTCTATGATAAATATGTCATCTACATATAAGACTAGGAAAACTATCATGTTCCCACTAACTTTCTTATAAACACATGGTTCTTCATCATTTTTTATGAATCCAGATAATCTAATTATCTCATCAAAATGACGATTCCAGCTTCGAGATGCCTGTTTAAGTCCATAAATTGACTTTTGGAGCTTAAAAACCAAGTTTGAAGTCTGGCTGGATATGAAACCCTCTGGTTGGTCCATATAGATATCTTCTTCAAGGAATCCATTTAGGAAAGTGGTTTTCACATCCATCTGCCATATCTCATAGTCGTGATATGTAGCAATGGCTAAAAGAATCCTAATGGATTTTAGCATGGCTACTGGTGAAAAAGTTTCCTCATAGTCAATCCCAGGACGTTGAGTGTAACCTTTCGCTACCAGTCGGGCCTTGAAGGTTTCAAAATTTCCATCGGGCCCTCGATTCCTTTTGTAAACCCATTTACAACCAATAGGTTTAACTCATTTAGGAATTTCAACTAAGTCCCAGACTTTATTGGCATGCATCGAATCCATTTCGGATTTCATGGCTTCCTGCCATTTTCCCGAATCGATATCCAATATCGCTTCCTTATACGTAGTCGGATCTGTTTCCTCCAAGAGGAGAACATCAAGGCTCACATCAGATGTTAAAAATAGTCTCTCAAGAGGCCTTAATATTCTATTCGACTTACATAGAACCTGTGTTGTAGATCCTTCACCTAGTTGGATCTCTGGTTCCATCTTAGGTTCCTTAATGTTGGGATCAAACTCATGAAGTTTAATCCCTCTTCAATTCCCACTTTCTCTCAAAAATTGCTTTTCAAGAAAAGTTACAAAGCGAACAACAAATACATTTCGTTGTTCGGAATCATAGAATTGATATCCCATGGAATTATCAGGATATCCAACGAACCTATATTTATACCCTATGGGTGCTAGTTTATCTCGCTGCGTAATTCTAACGTATGTAGGACAACCCCAAATCTTTAAATGCTTAAGACTTGGATTTCTATCGAACCATATCTGATAGGGGGTCGTAGAAACAGCTTTCGATAGAACCCTATTAAGTATGTAGGCAGCAGTTTGTAAAGCGTAACCCCAAAGATAATAAGGAAGATCTATATAGCTCATCATTGATCGCACCATATCCAATAAAGTACGATTTCTATGCTCAGACACTCCATTGTGTTGAGGTGTTTCTGGTGGGCTATATTGGGTGAGAATTCCATTCTCCCTTAAATAATTTTTGAATTCTTCACTCATGTATTCACCACCTCGATCTGATCTAAGGCATTTGATAAATTTACTAGTTTGTTTTTCTACTTCGTTTCGGAATATTTTGAACTTGTCAAATGTTTTCGACTTATGTTTCATCAGATAGACATATCCATATCTAGACTTGTCATCTGTGAAACTCAAAAAGTATGTCGAACCATCATTGCGGTATGATTTAATGGACCACAACGTCACTGTGTATTAGCTCCAGTAAATCTCCAGCACAATGTCCAACACCTTGAAATTGGGCCTTTGTCATCTTTCCTTGGATACATGACTCACAAATCGGATAAGGATCTAAGGTAAGATTTTCAATCAAACCATCCTTTACCAATTTGGATAGACGTCTAACACCTATATGGCCCAATCTCATATGCCATAATTCAGTATTATTTAGTTCAGACTTCCTACTTGTATTTTTCTCTATATTAAAGACATCTCTACATGTTTCCAAAACATAATGACCATTTGATAAAGAACATTCACATTTTAATAAATTTTCTTTATCATACAAACATAAAGTTTCATCCTTAATGTTTATTTTATATCCCTCTTTATCTAATATAGGCAGTGATATTATTTGTCTGATAAGTGAGGGAACATAATAACAGTCATGCAAATCTAATTTACATCCATTTGGAAGATCTAGAACAACAGTTCTTATGGCCTTGACATCCAATGTCTCGCCATTGCCAACTCTAAGTTGGATCTCCCCTTTATCCAGTCTTCATTTAACCCTCATTTCCTGCAGAGAATTGCAAATATTAGTGGGACTGCCAGTGTCTAACACCCATCCACTATTTGCATCTAAGGCTAATGAGATGTCAATAATTGGAAAAATAAAAAGCGTACCCGAGGGTCCTGTTTTAAGCTCTGGACAGTCCTTCTTCCATTGTCCAGACTTCTTACATTGCAGACATTGATCACAAGCTACTTTCGGTTTTACGCCTTTGCGCTTCTTGGAGTTTTTCTTTGATATCTTCTTCTTCGCCATCTTAATTTTCTTTGACTTCCCAGAAGTCTTTGAAGAGCCAGCTCCACCATGGAGATACAATGTGGGGTTGCCTTTCTTCAAATCTTGCTCCGCCGTGCGTAGCATGTTATGAAGTTATTCGTATGTGGCTTGTATCGAATGCATATGGAAATTCAATACAAAACCAGCATAAGAACCAGACAAAGAAGACATAATCAAATTACGGCCTAGCCTTTCATCAAACATAATGCCTTGTCGTTCAAGATATCGAATTTGGTTAATCATGTTCAAAACATGATTGCTGAAAGCTCCTCCCTCCTTGAGTTCAACACAAAACAGTTCCTTAGACCTTCGATAAATTTCCATCTCTTGATTTACGTCGAATAACTCCTTGAGTGTTCGCATGATGCTCCAAGCATCCGGTACTTAAATGTACTGTCTCAGCAAATCTGGAACCATCTATCTTAAGATGTAGGATTTCACCTTTAGGTTACATCCTTTCATCTATCAAAAGTTTCTCGCTCTTCTGGAGTGGAGTCAGGATCGATATCAACAGACAGTGGATTGATTATGACATAAGTCAACTTTTCATACTCCAATACTAGGCTTATGTTGATTTCCCATTCGAAATAGTTCTCGACTCCTTTTAGCTTATTGTAATCCAAAAGTTTCATCAATGGATTAGCGGCAGCCATCTACAAGACAATATTTTTGAGTAGTAGCATAACAATTTTCATTTCACAAGTGATAACACTAATTGATTATGGAATTTTAAATCTATCAGTGCCCTCCCACTACTTTACTTAATTCCGTAATCTCACTTAATTGAAAAATAGAAATATCAAACTTTCATAGTGGGAAGTGGATCCCATGACATTTACTCCAGCCTCACACTAATGACGATATTGGCCTTTGTAAACTCATTAGGTAGACCTTCAAGGTTAATCACTTCATATGACTCCTGGTTTGGTCCTGAACCGTTTATTATCCTCACACTAATGACGATATTGGATTATGACGTGTTCTAGGTGTATACTTGTCAATGTGCACTAATGAGCTTCGTATGTACACCCTTACACTAATGACGTTATTGGATGACTACGTTAACTCATCACGCTACAACGAATGTTTTACCGGAGCGACCTAAGTTTTGAGCACTTATACCCTCACACTAATGACGATATTGGATATAAGTAGTAAGAACTCATTCATCTCCATATTGACAAGACGGACCATCCAATATTGTTCCAACATTATTATTACTATTACTTAAAAGTAATCACCTAATCACGAGAGATTTATGACAATCATGTCATTAACTTAATTAGGTCAAACATGCAATACATATCTAATATGACTTATGCATAATTAAATTAAAATTGCTATGGCATAGATTCAAAATATGTGTTGTGTGATTAAGCCTTTTCTCTGATACCATTCTGTTGGGGCAGTTGTGGAACCCCTAGGGTCGGATCGGTGCCCATGGCAGCGGAAATGGGTCTAAACCATGAATATCAAGTATGGGTGTAATTTTAAATCATTTGATGAAATACTATATTCCATTACAAGTGTATAAAAAAAAACCGGGACTGAAACGGAGTCCGGAAGCTCCCGAACGAAGGAAAACAAATTCAGCGCGCGCGAAGGGCGCCACACGCGCTACAGTACGCGCTACAGTGCGTGCGCACTTTACGTGTGTATAATGCGCGCTACAGTGCGTGCGACACTGTAGTGCGCAGCCCCTTTTTTTTTTATTTTTTTTATTTCACTTGTTAAATAATTTTTAATTTCAAAACCAATATAAACACATGTTATAGAATAAAAATCTAGTTTTTAAAATATCAAATATTTTTCCAAAAACATTAATTTATTCTAAATACGCATTAGCGTAAATTTTGAATACGATACACAAACCATTTTAGAATCCCAATTAGAAATGTCTCATTAACAATTCTAGTTCACCTAAAGGTGGTCAAGTGAATCTAGAATGGTAGCCATAGATATAAGCTTTAATCTAGATTTCCAAACTCTAATTAATTGTTTCATGTCCAACATGAACATCTTTGACCTAATTACAATCATGTTGTGTTTATACTTCTAAAGTATCCTAACACAATTGATTAGCCTTATTCAACATTAAGCTCTATGATCATGCATCTAATACACAAATAAACATAGCCTTGGAGAGGATCAAACATTACCTAGTAAGCTTGATGCAAGATCCAATCTACTTCTCCTTATTGAAATTATTAAAGAACCTCCAAGGTGTGCAAGCTTGACTTCAAGATCCAATCTTGTTTCCAATGCTTCCAAGCTTCACTTCAAGATCCAATCTTGATTTCTCATAGATGAAATGTTGTAGAGACCTCACAAGCTTCTCTAAACACTTCTTTAACTTGGGCTAATCTCTCAAGAATTTGCTTATGCTTGTATTTGAACTTATAATTAAAACCTTCCTAAAGCTTGCTATTTATAGCAAAACTTAGGCAATTTTTAATTAATAAAAGTTGTAATCAACTTTTAAGTGGGCTTAACCTAATTTGTCCAAATATATATAATTAGGTTTGACTAATCTCCATTGTCTCCCACTTTAATTTAATACAATTAAATCAAGCCAAAGATTAGGAAATGAATTAGTTAAATGTTTGCCACCTTGATTTAATCCAATTAAATCAAGCCAAAACCACCTAATATTACATACTTACAATTACCATAATATCCTCAAATAGTAGAGATAAATATGATTTTACAATTAAGCCCTTGTGTAATTATTGAATTAATCCAATTAGGTGAAAGTAAATAATCAATGTTATCCAATAACACTTGATTATCTTAGTTGATAATTATAATATCGAATATTATATTTTATCAAAAATAATCTGCTACCCAAGTGCTCAATGAGTACACTTCATATTGGGACACTATAAGTTTAGACACGTTCGTCATATAAGCCTAGCTAATATGTACGCAATTCGGCCGCCTCCGAATTCACGAAGAACACGAACGACCTTTCTAAACTATACAAGTCGAGGTCATCACATATGTTTAACAATCCCTCTGTCGTAGGTTATATGAGTTGTGCTTAGTAAACATAGAATATACCGTCAAGTTTCCAAGATGCACATCTCATGTCGACATGTCCACGATTCTTCATAACTGATGCGATCCACCCTAGGTGATCGACTTTGGCCAAAGATTTAAGAATCATGACTTTACTAACATGGATATCTAAACCCCTTATGGTACACATACGGGCCGACAGATCCTATCTTGCTTCACACTTGATTACTGTGTGCATCGCTCCACACCCAACGTGTTGGACAGTTATGACACATAGCATCACTATTTGTACAGATCATGGTGTTGTTGTACAAATTAACTATGTGACAAATGAAATTGCACTTTTATCAATTGTAATTAGATTACCAAGATGTATAAATGATAGAAGGTCCATATGATTAGTTCCAGATTGAGATGATATGAGACAGTATCAATCCATAAAGGTTTAATCATTAAATTTCCCTAGTCGCAGTATTATAGAGATTGTACATCGATAATGCGGAATAGACTTGTATTACACTTGTGCGCGTTTTGGGAGAATAATGTCATAGTTCTCATATTTGGGTATAGGATACTCATGCAAGTGTAATAGGAGGTTGTGTTTAACGATGGTATGGGAACAGCTTCGCTCTAGATAGACCCCTCGGAATTCCATTGGTAGTATGATTGTGTCTATGGAAGTCCGAATCAGGGTAGGTGTATTTGGTCTTAACCTGAGACTTGCACCGCTAATAATTGCGACAATCAATATACTTTGGTTTGGTCATCCAGGGCTTTAACAGGTTCTGTGTATGCCTCTTCTGGGTATATTGAGAATTGTAGTGTATTGGGTGTGATGTCGAGATGGAAGTATCACTCTAGTCATAGTGGAGATGATGATCACGTAGGATACGAAACTTGTTCTCTTATATTCTGCAGCTATCGGGATATTATGACTAGGTCATGTTTATCCGATTATAGAGACTAGTTACCAGAGGTCCGATATGTGCTTCGTACGGGGCAAACACGATTCCAGCCCCAGGCCTTGCACGTGACATCTGATACTGGATCGAAATACGCAATACTACGTATACTATGCCTGATATAGATCAAATATTCCAGTAAGAATATTTCTGGAGAATTGTGTAGGCACGGTGCTTTGCAAGAAGCCAACCATGTCTTGTAAATCGGTAAAAACGTAGTACTAGGTACGTACGTGTTCGGATAGTCCGACGACCGGATTTACTGCCAACATATCCGGGGATCTCATGGGTCGCTTCCCGAAGATTCACCGATGATGTATGACTCGTACTTTATTAATCTGGGATTAATTAAAATGAGAGAGAGAAAATTAATATGGGGTTAATTGCGGAGATATTTTATCTGGGATAAAATATTATTTAAAAGAGAAAGAACGATTAATTTGGAATTAATCGATAAAATAATATATTCCATATATTATACAAAATTGGATTTCGACGCAGAATTAAAATTAGATTTTAATTTGGGCGAACGAGTTAATTTAGAATTAATTCGTTAGCGACGTGAATAGTAATTTTGATAGGCATAATTATTTAATTACATTGCAACGGAAAATTCGTTAATTCAGAATTAGCTAACCCGAGCCCGAGAGTGTTTGCGGGCGCACTCACATTTCGAATTCAAGTGCTGCCCACAAGTCACATCAAGTGTCAAATCACTAGTCAATCAAGTGATGGAAGTCACATCACTTTGAGTGAAGTGATGCTTGTTATCATTGATGTGAATAATGATGGAAATTGATGGAAGAGTGTTTGACTCTCAAGTGTGATTGAAAGACATATACCATTATTTTATTAATTGGTATTTGAGTTTTATTTGTGGTATTGGATACAAAAACACACAACACTTTTTCCCTCCACTTACTCTCTTCTCTCTCTCAGCTTAGGCCATTTTTTCTTCTTCATTTTCACTGCAAATTTCGTGAGATGTAGGAGAAGCATAGGATGTTTTACGGCAAAATTTCCAAGGTCCAAGCACACATTCGGGGTCTTGCGAAGGTGATAAGGAAACCAACTTGTGAGCATGGAATCATCATTTGGAGCTTGAAGCATCAATGGAGGACCATGACCGAATTTTAGAGGAGCACAAAAAGCTCACTGCTGAGAGCTTCTAGGAGGAGCAATAAGTTTTGTGTTTGTCGCATCGCAAAGTCGTTCAATGTAAGTATGATTCTGCCGTACTTCTTGATGTATTCACATGTGTTTCTTGCTTGATTTGATCCTTGGGACTAACTAGAAACCCAACAATGGTATCTTCAGCCATTTTGACCATGAAACTTGATTAGGGTAAAATTTGGGAAAAATCAATTTGAGCATGATTTGATAAAATTAATTGATTGAGTATGCTTGAATGATGTTGTATTGAAGTTTTATATGATCAATTTCATGAAATATTGATTGGATCAATTTTTCCCCAATTAGTTGGCTTGGCCGAAACTAGTAGCTTGCCCGTCAGGGTATTTTTTGATTTTGATCATTGGATGAGTTGAAATCAATTGGGTAATGTTGATTTAAAATTCAATTGGATTGAAAACGAAATCGGACATAAAAACTCCAAGAATGCCGAGACTTTGAAGCATGAAAATGATTGATTTTTTTATTCAAATGTGTTGGACATATGTTGATGATAATGAGCATAATTAATTGAGTGAATTAGTATTTTGGAAATGTTAATTTGGCTAATTAATTATGGCATACACTTTGGTTAATTTAATTATGAAATTTGGAATTTTGAAATTAATTATTTGGGCTTATTTTGGAATTGGGCCTTAAAAGTTGTAATTGGGCTTAATGGGCTTGGTTGTACCAAGTTAGGTTTAGGCTAAATTGGTTGGATCCAATTGAGCCCAAAACCATATCCATAAAGTCCAATTATGACTAAATGGGCCTTTAATTTGAATTGGGCCTAATGGGCCTAAATTGGTTTCTTGGCAAATAAGGGTGATTCCTTAAATGGGCTTTGGTATTTGGGTTTGACCCATATTGACCAAAAGTCCAAGCCTTAAGAAATTAATTAAAAGCCCATTGGACTTTAATTAAATTAACATTGGATGTTAATCGGGCTTTGAGACCCGTAAAGATTAGATTTAGAATCTAAGTCGCTAAAGGTTCATTAATAAAGTGTAATATTTAATTTGGAATTAAATATATAATTAGTATTAAATACAAATTAAGTTGGATTTAATGTTGTAATTTAATATAATTCGTGAATTCGTAATTTGAGTACTTATTCGTAAAACGAGTTTGACTCGCGCAAAATCAAATCGTTGTTTGAACATTGGATGGTCATTAATTATCAAATTAATTAATTGGATTAGATTGATTGATAACATGCTTGTGTGAATACATGGATGCGATGTATGAATAATGTATATGAGATGGAAATTAGATGGATGAGGGCAATTTTGGAAATTGTTGTGATAAATTTAGAATTTATTAATTGGACCTGCGTGTCCAGCCTATTACCTCTTGACTCTGTGTATTTCTCTTCTCACCTATTCCCCTCAATGTAAATGAGGTTTCTTTATAAGTGTTATGTAATTGGGTAGAAGTAATACTTGTGCTAGCGGGAGAGAGGAAATGGAGAGATTTGTTATAGGAACAATGTGTTATGTATCCATTCGCATATCGTTATTATATTTACTTACGCGCCTTATTATGTGTTTAGAATGTATGTTTAAGGTTGTATGATGATGAGACCTTAACAAAGATAATTAATTGGTTGCTAATTATACGCAAAAAAACCCTCAAAACATATTAAGCATTTTTCCTTCCATTGAGTGGTTCTTACTCAAGATCCAAGACTGGCATTGGTTTGTTGGCCAAAGTCAAGACCTTTGTCCGTCGAGGATGTGTTTGAATCATGAAGGCTTTGTTCCATATCGGTGTCTTGTCCATGTTGTGATTTGTTGGCCAAAGTCAAGATCACTTCTTGTCCATCGACATTGATTACGAAGCTTTCTAAGGTCAATGGGTTCCGCTTAACTGGGATCACAAAGTTTGTTGTGCCAAAGCCAAGGCTTAGTTGATTCAGAGGAAAAAGGTTAGGCAATATATTGGATATATTGGCATACATGGGATATATGTTTCGGACTTGGATGTCCACCTACTGGATCTAGGAATTGGATGGGATCCATTGATCTTAGAGATCTACCTAGTTAATTATCATACAATTTGTTGGCCAAAGTCAAGATAGTGTGTTATTTAACGGGATCCTAGCCCACTAGGAAACAAGGTTTCCCGAGTACTCCACAGAGGGTTAGAGGCTCACCGAAAAATAGTGGGAGGCCAGTATTAAATTTGCAATATTCGTTTAGTTACTTGCCATACGCGCTCATTTCAAATTTTTCGTCATATAAATTAATATATTAGTTTGACTAATATTTAATGTTGTTTTAAATAAAACTGTTGGACTGTATTAAAACTATTTCATTTATAGGTGATTTTATAATTGGATTATAATAATCAATATAATTGTATTTAACCAATTAAATTATAGTTGATTATATAGTTAGACTATAATACTCATTATAATCAATAGTACCTAAAATCGTTGATTAAATAGTTGGACAATTAGAATCAAGATAATTGAAAGATTAGTGTTTGAAACATAATCCTGGGTGAAATTGTATTTAAACGACTTTAATTTTTCAAATTGGGAATAATGAATCAGGATATTCCTGAAAACTAAGAAGTTGCTTTATTTGATAAAATAACATCTTAGTCCTAAGCTTGGAGTTAAGCAAATAGTAGAACATGATATTTGGAATATTCATGTGATGATAACTTTAGTGCTTAATCCAATAAGCTTGCCAAATAGACTCCTTAATTTCTTAGTCAGAACAAAGGATTAGATCCTTATAGTATGATAATGAAATTGAAGGATCTTCATAGATCTATCCTTAGATCTTAGAAGTACAAATTGCAATAGACAACTCTTGGAGAGTTAATAGCTAGACTCAAGGAGACAAAGCCTGAATTTACGATAAGGCAAGAAGCGCAAGGCGCATCTCACTTCGACATTCCGGAAGGCCAAGGCTTGGCCAAAGGCATCTGGGTGTGGAAAAAGGGGCAAAGGCAAAGTCATTATAATCTTCTGGGAAGACAAAGGACATATCCCAAGATGTCTACCTAAACTGTGGCAAACGGGGTCATTGGAATTTTGACTGCCGTATGGACAAGGAAGACATGAAGGAATTGAAGACAGTGCAAGGCTCCGACTTCAAATATGTTAGTCATAAATATGTTCGCTACTAGTATTAAAATTGGATTTTAGATACTGGATGTGGAATATAAATATTTACGGGTGTGTAGAATCTGCTGATAAGCAGGATATTGACTTCAGTTGAGATTTACCTGCGAATCGGAAATGGGACGAGAGTCGATGTTTTAACTGTAGATACCTACGTTTAGGAACTACCCATTGGGTGTGTACTTAAATTAGGAAACTGTTACAATGTAACTAGTTTGAATAGGAACGTTATCTCTATATCAGGGTTTAACCCGTTGCGGGTATACCTTTATATTCTAGAACACTAAAGTGTTTTATTTTATAAAGATGATATTGAGATAAACACATTAGATGTGAATAACAGTATTTATATTTTGAATATAAATGAATCTCAAACGTTTAACATGACAAGCAAATAGCTCAAACTGATTTAATCAGATGAGACTTATTTGTGGCATTGTTGTCTGGGACACAATTAAACAAGACTCGTATATCTACACTTTCAAAGAGTGGATACTAGGACAGATTTGATTCCATTCAAATAAAGTCTACGAATCTAGTTTATTGAGCAAAGTACCTTAAAAACATTTACTTGGTAAAAGTGCAAATGCCACCGATCTGTTAGCCCTCGTTCATAGTGACGTAAGTGGGCCCATATATAGCTAGGCTAGAGGTGGATATGAATGTTTCATGACCTTTACAGATGTGGCATCGCGTTATGGTTATATGTGTTTCTTGTGAAACACAAATCAGAAACTTTCAAAGAGTTTCGACACGAAGTACACAGACAGATCGGCTAAAGTATTAAAACCATCACGGTTAGACCATGATGAAAATACTTAAGCAATAAGTTTCTCAAATATTTGAAAGAGTATAGTATTCTTTCAATGAGGACTCCTCCCGGAACATATCAGTCTGACGGTGTGTCTGAACGGAGAAACCGAATTTTGTTGGACATGATTAGGTTAATCATGAGTCGCTCTGAGCTACCATTTCCTTCATAGGATACGCATAAACAGTGCAAAACTTATTTTGAATAAGGTTCCATAAAAATCTGTTAGACATATTTCATATTAGATATGAACAGGAAAGAAACTGGGTTTTCTCTTTCCTGAAGATTTGGGTATGCTGGGCATATGTTTGGATGATACCAAACTAGAACCCAAATTGGATAAGTGCCTAAATTGTAGGTTATCCTAGGGAAACCAAAGTATAGTACTTTTACTACTCACAATAGAACAATGTAATTGTTGCTCTCCATGCGGTTTTACTAAGAGGAATACCTATATGCAGTGGTAAGTGGGAGGAAAGTAAAACGCGATGAAAATTGGAGTAATACTGTTCCAGGCACCAATTCCTTAATGGAACACAAATAGTTCATCAAGGATGAAACTATACCATAATCTTCGAATACACAAGAAACGTGTAAGTTAGAGAGAGTCAGAAAACAACCTGGGAGGTATGGGTTTCTGATCTCACCTCATAAAGATGTCTATCTTATTGAGGAACACGATCTGACTACGTATAAGGAAGTGATACAAGGTATCAACTCCCTATTATGGCAAAGTGCCATGATGTCGGAAATGGATTCCATGTATATCAACTAAGTTTAGATACTAGTTGAGGTACCGCAAGGCATTGTGCCTATTGGTACTATATAAGTCTTCAAGGAAGACATACATGGAAGGCAACATACCAACGTACTAAGCTAGGCTTGTAGCGAAAATGTATCGTTATCAACATTATGTCGATTACGAAAAAACCTTTTAATTGTTACCATGGTTAAAACCATTTGGATAATGATTGCTGATGCTACATGTTTCATTTATGAAATGTGGCAGCTGAATGCCAAAACCGATTTCCTTAATGGAAACCTTTTGGAGGATGTTTATAACATCCTGACGGTTTTGTCGTACCAAAACGAGCAAACAAGGTTTGCAAGTTAATTCGATCCATGGATGGATTGATGCAAGCGTAGCGTTCTTAGAACTATCGTTTTGATGTAATCATAATGGTATATGATTTAATTCAAAAACGAAAATGATTCTTGTGTAGATAAGGAGTTAGTGGGAGCGCACTGACAGTGAAAGTCCTAAGTAATAATGACATATCATTTCTTGGAAATGATATTCCCATAATAATAGTCGGTGAAAACTTGGCTTTCATGAAAATTCTCCGTAGAATTCTTGGGAGAAACAACCTTTATTCTAGGAATAATGATCTACTGGATAGATTTAAAGTTTTTATCACTCTCCGAGAACTCGTACATTGAAATAAATATACATGACCTGATGTCTCATACGCTTTGAGCATATGGAGTCACAATCAGGCCAATCCATGTGATAGTCACTTGATTGATGTTAAGAACATCATTTAGTATCTTAGATGAACTAAGGATGCTGTTTTATACTGTGGAGATGGAGAACTTGAAGTGACTGGGTTCACTGCTGCAAGTTTCCAAACCGATAAAATGACTATAAGTCGTAACAATGGTACTATACAATTTGAATAACGGAACAGTGAGCTGAAAATCTTCCATGCAAGATACTGTTACCGAATAAACAACAAAATCGGGTTATTGCTGCTGCTGAGGCAGTAATAGAAGCCATTTGGGTCGATAATAATCTAATTACATTAGATATAGTTTTGTTAGCAGCTGAGCTAGGTTACAGCAAACGCTAAAGAATTAATGGTCTCATTAACGATCCAGATATATAATTCAAATAAACATCTGATTCATTCGGATCATACATCGTGGCGATGTGATGATCCGAATAAATCGCATCAGATAATAACCTTTCATATCTGCTGACAAAAGCATTTCCTCAGCAGAAATTGAGCGAATCGTACATAGTTCGGGTGTAGGACACTTGAGTGATTGGCTATAGGCCAAGTGGGAGATTTTTGGACAGTTATGACCCATAGCATCACTATTTGTACATATCATGGTGTTGTTGTACAAATTAACTATGTGACAAAGGAAATTACCCTTTTATCATTTGTAATTAGATTACCAAGATGTATAAATGATAGAAGGTCCATATGATTAGTTCCGGATTGAGATGATATGAGACAGTATCAATCCATAAAGGTTTAATCATTAAATATCCTTAGTCATAGTATTATCGAGATTGGACATCGATAATGCGGAATAGACTAGTATTACACTTGTGCGCGTTGTGTGAGGATAATGACAAAGTTCTCATATATTTGGGTATAGGATACTCATGCAAGTGTAATAGAAGGTTGTGTTTATCGATGGTACGGAAACAGCTTCGCTCTGGATAGACCCCTCGGAATTCCATTGGTAGTATGACTATGTGTCTATGGAAGTCCGAATCAGGGTAGGTGTATTTGGTCTTAACCTGAGACTTGCACCGCTAATACTTGCGACAATCAATATACTTTGGTTTTGGTCGTCCAGGGCTTTAACAGGTTCTGTGTACGCCTCTTCTGGGTATATTGAGAATCGTAGTGTATTGGGTATGATGTCGAGAATGAAGTATCACTCTAGTCATAGTGGAAATGATGATCACGTAGGATACAAAACTTGTTCTCTTATATGCTGTAGCTATCGGGATATTATGACTAGGTCATGTTTATCCGATTATAGAGACTAGTTACCAGAGATCCGATATGTGCTTCGTACGGGGCAGACACGATTCCATCCCCAGGCCTTGCACGTGACATCCGATACTGGATCGAAATACGCAATACTACGTATACTATGCCTGATATAGATCACATATTCTAGTAAGAATATTTCTGGAGAATGGGTAGGCACGGTGCTTTGCTAGAAGCCAACCATGTCTTGTAAATCGGTAAAAACGTAGTACTTGGTACGTACGTGTTCGGATAGTCCGACGACCGGATTTACTGCCAACATATCCGGGATCTCATGGGTCGCTTCCTGAAGATTCACCGATGACGTATGACTCGCACTTTATTAATCTGGGATTAATTAAAATGAGGGAGAGAAAATTAATCTGGGATTAATTGCGGAGATATCTTATCTGAGATAAAATATTATTTAAAAGAGAGAGAACGATTAATTTGGAATTAATCGATAAAATAATATATTCGATATATTATACGAAATTTGATTTCAACGCGGAATTAAATTAGATTTTAATTCGGGCAAAAGAGTTAATTTAGAATTAATTTGTTAGCGACGTGGATAGTAATTTTGCTAGGCATAATTATTTAATTACGTCGCAACGGAAAATTCGTTAATTCAGAATTAGCGAACCCGAGCCCGGGAGTGTTTGCGGGCATATTCGCATTTCGAATTCAAGTGTGGCCCACAAGTCACATCAAGCGTCAAATTACTAGTCAATCAAGTGATGGAAGTCACATCACTTTGAGTGAAGTGATGCTTGTCATCATTGATGTGAATAGTGATGGAAATTGATGGAAGAGTGTTAGACACTCAAGTGTGATTGAAAGACATATACCATTATTTTATTAATTGGTATTTGACTTTTATTTTTGGTATTAGATACAAAAACACACAACACTTTTTCCCTCCACTTACTCTCTTCTCTCTCTCTCTCGGCTTAGGCCATTTTTTCTTCTTCATTTTCACTGCCAATGCCGTGAGATGTAGGAGAATCATATGAAGTTTTGCGGTAAAATTTCCAAGGTGCTAGCACACATTCGGGGTCTTGCGAAGGTGATGGGGAAACCAACTTGTGAGCATGGAATCATCATTTGGAGCTTGGAGCATCAATGGAGGACCATGACCGAATTTTAGAGGAGCACAAAAAGCTAAATGCCGAGAGCTTCTAGGAGGAGCAATAAGTTTTGTGTTCATCTCATCGAAAAATCGTTCAATGTAAGTATGATTCCGCCGTACTTCTTGATGTATCACATGTGTTTCTTGCTTGATTTGATCCTTGGGACTAACTAGAAAACCAACACAAGAACATCTAGAGGTCAGACCATGAAAGGTTTTTGACATACATGGCATCTAAGTATGGAGGATCTCACACAAAATCAATGATATCCTCTAGTCAAAGGATTACATATGCTACTCGACTCGAGGAGATTCCTATTGACGGTGGTGTGTACTTCCAACTATTAGGAATCATCTGTGAGTCATTCAGTATTAACTCCAACGAATACCCACATGTCTACACGAGTTTCCCAAACTCATGGTACATCACGTTAAACCATTGGAACTCCAATTCCAATATAAGACATGTGCTAGTCTTCTAGGTTATAGGAATTCGACTTTATTCCAAAACCAACGACTAGGAATATTTACTTTAAGAATAGTTTACACCTAGTGTCAAAACTATTCTAAGGTCGATGTCATTCTTAGCATAACGATACATCAATTTAATACGCGTAATGACAATACCGTTAATATGGTATGAAATGAAAAATGTAGTTATTTTATTAATAAATAATAAAATGTACAATTCGGATTGGCACTCCAAGCACCAACTCCATCAAAGGTATTGACTCCGGTTTATGGCAAGATGCCATGAATTCCGAAATGGATTCCATGTATACCAACCAAGTTTGGACACTGGTTGATGCACCAGAAGGCGTAAAGCCTATTGGTTGCAAATGGGTCTTCAAGAGGAAGACTGACAGGGATGGCAACGTACAAACATACAAAGCTAGGCTTGTAGCGAAAGGGTATCGTCAACGAAATGGTGTCGATTACGACGAAAGTTTTTCACCCGTGGCCATGATTAAATCCATTCGGATAATGCTTGCTATTGCTGTATTTTTTGATTAGGAGATATGGCAGATGGACGTCAAAACCGCTTTCCTTAAAAGAAACCTTTTGGAGGATGGTTATTTGCAATAGCCTGACGGTTTTGTTGTACCAAGACTTGGAAACAAGGTTTGTTTGTAAGTAATCGATCCATTTATGGATTGAAGCAAGCATCGCGTTCTTGGAACCAACGTTTGGATGAGATCATAAAATAATATGATTTCGTTCAAAACGATGGTGATCCTTGTGTATATAAGAAGGTTAGTGGGAGCACACTGACATTCAATGTCCTTTACGTTGATGATGTATTGCTTATTGGCAATGACATTCCCATGTTAACATCGGTGAAAGCTTGGCTTTCATTAAAATTCTCCATGAAGGATCTGGGAGAAGCAGCCTTTATTCTAGGAATAAAGATCTACCGTGATAGATCTACAAAGCTGCATGGACTCTCCCAGAGCACGTACATTGACAAAGTGTTGAAGCGATTCAACATGGATCAGTCCAAGAGGGGACTGTTGCCAGTGTCACATGGCGTCACTCTATCTAAGGACATGTGTCCTAAAACTCAAGATGAGAGAGACAACATGAGTCGGATACTGTTCGCCTCGGTAGTCGGATCGATCATCTATGCTATGATATGTACACGACCTGATGTCTCGTATGCTTTGTGCATGTGTGGTCGCAATCAGGACGATCCAGGTGATTGTCACTGGATGGCGGTTAAGGATATCCTAAAGTGTCTTAGACGAACTAATGATGCTTTCTTAATCTATGAAGATGGAGAACTTTAGGTAACTGCGTATACCGATGTATGTTTCCAAACTGATAAAGATGACCGTAAGTCACAATCTGGGTACATATTTTGTTTGAATAATTGAGCAGTAAGCTGGAAATCTTCCAAGCAAGAGACTGTTGCCGATTCAACAACAGAAGTGGAGTATATTGCTGTAGCTGAAGCAGCAAAAGAGACAATTTGGATCCGAAAATTCCTAATTGGATTAGGAGTAGTTCCGTTAGCAGCTTAGCCTGTTCCATTGTATTATGACAATAACGGGGCTATAGCGTAGGCTAAGGAACCGCGGTCTCATCAACGATCCAAGCATGTTCTTCGACATTTCCATCTGATTCATGAGATCATACATCATGGTGATGTGAAGATCGAGAAGGTCGCATCAGAGGACAACATTACAGATCCGTTGACGAAAGCAATTCCTTAGCAAAAGTTTGACCGACATGTACACAGTTCAGGTATTAGATGATTGAGTGACTGGCTATAGGCCTAGTGGGAGATTGTTAGACAATTATGACCCATAGCGTCACTATTTGAAAAAGACATTGTGGATTTTGTACAAATTAATTATGTAGCAATGGAAATTGCATTTTATCATTTTGTAATTTGATTACTTGAATATATAAATGATAAAAGTCCATATGATTAGTTCCGGATTATAAGATATGAGACATAATCAATCCATAAAGGTTTAATCATTGAATATCCCTAGTCATAGTATTATCAAGACTGAACATCGATAATGCAGAATAGACTAGTATTGCACTTGTGCGTGTTATGGAAGTGTAACGGCATAGTTCTCATATATTTAAGTATTGGATACTTATGCATGTTTGATATGAGGATTTATTTACCGATGGTACGGAAACAGCTTCGCTTTGGATAGACCCCACAGAATCCCATTGGTAGTATGTCTATGTGTCTATGGGAATCCACATCAGGGTAGGTGTATTTGATCTTAACCTGAGACTTACATCGCTAGTACTTGCGACAATCAATACGCTTTGGTTTTGGTCATCCAGGACTTTAACAGGTTATGTGTACGCCTCTTCTGGGTTTATTGAGAATCGTAGTGTATTGGATGTGATGTCAAGATGGAAGTATCATTTCAGTCATATGGAGATGATGATCATCACGGGGATGCAGAACTAGTGCTCTAAATTGGTTGCAACCATCGGGATAATATGACTTGGTCATGATTATCCGATTAAAGAGACTAGTTGCTTGTAATCCGATATATGCTTCGTATGGGGCATACACTATTCCAGCCTCAGGCGTTGCATGTGACATCCGATACTGGATCACAATATGCAATACTACGTATACTACGCCTGATATAGATTATATATTCCATTAAGAATATTTCTGGAGAATTTGGTAGGCACGGTGTTTTGCTAGAAGCCAAACTTGTCTCGTAAATCGGTAAAAATGTAGTACGAGGTACGTACGTGTTCGGATAGTCCGATGACTGTATTTACTGCCAACATATCCAGGGATCTCATGGGTCGCTTCCCGATGATTCACCGATGTCAAACGATTCGAACTTGATTAATCTGGGATTAATTACGGAGAGATTTTATCTGGGATAAAAAATACAATTTGAAGAGAGATAATGATTAATTTGGAATTAATCGATAAAATAATATGTTCGATATATTAAACGAAATTAGATTTCGATGCGGAATTAAAATAGATTTTAATTAGGGCTAACGAATTAATTTAGAATAAATTCGCTAGCGATGTGAATAGTAATTTTACTTGGCATTATTATTTGATTTAATTACATCGCAACGAAAAATTTGTTAATTCGGAATTAACGAACCCGAGCCCGGAATGTGTTTACGAGGCCACTTCGATTTTGAATCTAGTGCAGCCGCAAGTCACATCGCTCGTCACATCACATGTCACTTTAGTGATGGATGTCAAGTTACCTTTTGGTGAATGACAACCAATCACTATTCATGATGTTGGTTGTTGAGGGAATTAATGCCTTTTTCCCTCCAAATTGGCTTTTGACTTTTGGAAAGTAATATACCAAAATTTGGATGAGATTTTTTGCATTATGTTTTTAGAAAACAAAATACCAAAAAACTTAAAAACTATTTCTCTCCCATTTGTTCCATTGCCGTGAGCCTCCTTGAAGAACAAGAAGGATTGTTTTTCTTTTTCTTCACTTGCTAGCACATTCAAGGATCATTCAAGGTGTTAGGGAAACCTATGTTTGAGCTTGGAATCAACAAAAAGCTTGGAGCTTGGATTCAACTCTTCAACAAAAGGAGCACCTTGGCCAAATATTTGGAGGAATTTTTATGTTTATCGTCTTCAACAATATTTAATTGTTGGTTTCTAATTAGGTCCCAAGAATGAAATCAAGCACAAAAATTGCATGTGAATACTCAAAGGAGAATGGCGGAATCATACTCACATTGATAGGATCTTGCGACGCGATGAACACAAGCCTCATCTTCCTCCAAGATGGCTCGGCAGTGAAGCTTTTGGGCAGTGGACTGCTCGGTATTTGCTGCTTTGGCTCCTCCAAGAATCGGCCATGGATGTCCTACATTGAAGCTCCAAGCTTTGTGATTCCAAGCTCAAGAAATTGGTTCCCTATCACCTTAGGAAGACTCATTGTGTGTTAGCACTTGATTTTGCAACAAAATCACTCTCTTGCTTCTCTTCTTGTATTCGGCAGAACCAGAAATGGAACAAGAAATAAGAAGATGGCTCAAAGCCGTGAGAGAAGATGAGGGAAATAGATGGGTTTCCTAGAAACCGTGAGTGGTAGAGAGAGAGAAGAAAAAAAAATGTTTTTATATATTTGATTTTCCAAAAATCAAATACCAAAAACCCTTTTTCCATTTACCAAAGTCAAAAAGCAAAAAACCAATAATGCTTTTCAACTACCACATCAATCACTTAATCAATCAATCAAATTGTCACATCACTCAAAGTGACATGTGATTTGACACTTGATGTGACTAGCGATTTGACGATTGATGTGACTTCTGTGCCGCATTCGAATTCGAAATGCGAATGCGCTCGCAAACCACTCGGGCTCGGGTTCGCTAATTCCGAATTAACGAATTTTCTGTTGCGACGTAATTAATGATTATGCCTACGAAATCACTATTCACGTCGCTAATGAATTAATTCTAAATTAACTCGTTCGCCCGAATTAAAATCTAATTTCATTTCCGCGTCGAAATCCAATTTCGTATAATATATCAAATATATTATTTTATCGATTAATTCCAAATTAATCGTTCTCTATCATTAATTAATATTTTATCCCAGATAAAATATCTCCGTAATTAATCCCAGATTAATTTTCTCGCTCATCAAATTAATCCCAGATTAATTAAAGTGCGAGTCATACATCATCGGTGAATCTTCGGGAAGCGACCCATGAGATCCCCAGATATGTTGGCAGTAAATACGGTCGTCGGACTATCCGACCACGTAAGTACGAAGTATTACGTTTATACCGATTTACAAGACAAGGTTGGCTTCTAGCAAAGCTTCATGCCTACCCAATTCTCCGGAAATATCCTTACAGGTATAAAGGATCTATATCAGGCGTAGTATACGTAGTATTGCGTATTTCGATCCAGTATCGGATGTCACGTGCTAGGCCTGTGGCTGGAATTGTGTCTGCCCCGTACGAAGCACATATCGGATCTCTGGTAACTAGTCTCTATAATCGATAAACATGACCTAGTCATAATATCCTGATAGCTCGAGTAGATAAGAGAACAAGTTTCGTATCCTACGTGACCATCATCTCCACTATGACTGGAGTGATACTTTCGTCTTGACATCACACCCAACGTACTACGATTCTCAATATACCCAGAATAGGTGTACAAAGAACCTGTTAAAGCCCTGGACGACCGCAACCAAAGCATATTGATTGTCGTAAGTATTAGCGGTGCAAGTCTCAGGTTAAGACCAAATACACCTACCCTGATTGCAGACTCCCATAGACACATAGTCATACTACCAATGGGATTCCGCGGGGTCTATCCAGAGCAAAGCTGTTTCCCGTACCATCGGTAAAACACAACCTCCTATCACACTTGCATGAGTATCATATACCCAAATATATGAGAACTATGTCGTTGTGCCCTCACAACGTGCACAAGTGTAATACTAGTCTTTTACGTATTATCGATGTCCAATTTTAAAAATACTCTTACTAGGAATATTTAATGATTTATCCTTCGTGGACTGATACTGTCTCATATCATTCTCAATCCAGGAACAAATCATAAGGACCTCCTTTCATTTATATATCTTGGTGATCTAATCACAAATGATGAGAGAGCAATCTCCTTTGTCACATAGTTAATTTGTATAACAACACCATGATCTGTACAAATAGTGACGCTATGAGTCATAATTGTCCAACAATCTCCCACTTGTCCTATAGCCAGTCACTCGAGTGTCTGACACCTGAACCATGTACGGTTGGCTCAAACTGCTGAGAAAAGGTTTTGGTCAGCGGATTTACATGATTATCATCTGATGCGATTTATTCGATCATCACATCGCCACGATGTATGTTCTGAACGAATCCGATGAATATCGAAGTATGTATCAGGATCGTTGATGAGACCATTAATTCTTTAGCTTGTGCTGAAGCCTACCTCAGTTGCTAATAGAACTGTATCTAATCTAATTAAATTTGTTATTGACCCCAATGGCTTCTATTGCTGCCTCAGCTGCAGCAATAACCCACATTTGTTGTTTATTCGGTAACAGTATCATGCTTGGAAGATTCCAACTCACTGTTCCGTTATTCAATCTTTATAGTACCGTTGTCACGACTTATAGTCGTTTTCATGAAAGCCAAGCTTTCACCGATTATATTATGGGAATATCATTTCCAAGAAATGATATATCATCATTACTCAGGACATTCACTGTCATTACGCTCCCACTAACCTTCTTATATACACAAGAATTATTTGTTCGTTTTGAATTAAATCATACACCATTATGATTACATCAAAACGATAATTCCTAGAACTTAATGCTTGCTTCAATCCATTTATTTATCGAATAACCTGCAAACTAGTTCGTTTGTTATGGTTTGACAAAACCGTCAGGATGTGTAAACATCCTCCGAAAGGTTTTCGTTAAGGAAATCAGTTTTCTCGTTCAGCTGCCATATTTCATAAATGAAACATGCAGCATCATCAAGCATTGTCGAAATGGATTTACCGTGGCAACAGGTAAAAGGTTTCTTCGTTATAAACACAATGTTGATAACTCTACCTTTTTGCTACAAGCCTAGCTTAGTATGATGGTATGTTTCCATCCATGTATGTCTTCCTTGAAGACTTATTTAGTACCAATAGGCACAATGCCTTACGGTACATCAACTAGTGTCTAAACATAGTTGGTATACATGGAATCCACTTCGGACTTTATGGCACTTTGCCATAATAGGGAGTCGATACCTTGTATCACTTACTCATATGTAGTCAGTTGGTGTTCCTCAAAAGATTGACATCTTTACGAGGTTAGATCAGAAACTCATACCCCAGGTTATTTTCTGACTCTCACCGACCTACGCGGTTCTTGTGTATTCGAAGATTATTGATGTAGTTTCATCCTTGATGAACTATTTGTGTTCCAATAAGGATTCGACGCCTGGAATAGTAATACTCCGATTTTCATCGAGTTTTACTATCCTCCCACTTACCACTGCATATAGGTATTCCTCTTAGGAAAACCGCATGGCGAGCAACAATTACATTGTTCTCTCGTGCGTTGTATAAGTACTATACTTTGGTATCCTAGGATAACCTATAATTGGCACTTATCCGATTTGGGTTTTAGTTTGGTATACAACCAAACATATGCCTAGCATACCCAAATATTCAGGAATGAGAAAAACCTAGTTTCTTTCCTGTTCATATCTAATATGAAATCTGTCAAACAGATTTTTAAGGAACCTTATTCAAAATAAGTTCTGCACTGTTTTGCGTATCCGTTGAAGGAAATGGTAGCTCAGAGCGACTCATGATTAACCTTATCATGTCCAACAAAATTCGGTTTATCCTATCGGACACGCCGTCAAATTGACGTGTTCCGGGAGGAGTCCTCATTGAAATAATACTATACTCTTTCAAATATATTAGAAACTTATTGCTTAAGTATTTTCATCATGGTCAAACCGTGATGGTTTAATAATTTAGCCGATCTGTTTGTCTATTTCGTGTCGAAACTTTAAAACTTTAAAAGAAACACGTAACCATAACGCGATGCCACATCCGTAAAGGTCATGAAACATTCATATGCATCTCTAGCCTAGATAGACATGGGCCCACTTACGTCACTATGACCAAGGGCTAATAGATCGGTGGCATTTGCAGTTTTGCCAAGTAAATACTGTTTTAGGCATGTGATGAGTGGTATTTATATCACTATTTCCCACTCATTTAACCTAATATTTTGTATAGTTTCTTGAGTTTTGTGAACGTTTTGATATGTTTTGTGTTATTTTGTAGATAAATAAAGTTTGGAAAGCATTGGAGGCAATTTGGGGCAAAAACGGACAAAAATGCGTCAACAGAGATATTTTGGTCTTAAGCGCGTCGCGACGCCAAGATTTCAGCGTCGCGACGTCTAAAATGCACCAAACAGTGCTAACGTGCGCCGGGTCCACAAATCAGAATCTGAGAAAAGTTTGACTTTGCTAAAATGTGCCGTGCCACGTGTCACCATCTTAGCCGATCTGCTAACATGCGCCGTGCCACGTGTCAGCATCCTACGGTGCCGACAGTCATCATCGCCATGTGTCGCCACGTCGTCGCCACATCACCACCATGTCATCAGCCACGTCAGCAAGTCAACAAGTCAAATTGCCACGTGTCGTGCCACATCATCATCAGCCAATCAGGAAGTGACACGTGTCACAATTCTATGGTGCCGACAGTCTCTTTCCCATGTGTCCCCACGTAATCGCCACGTAACCGCCACATCAGCGCCACGTCAGCATCAATTATTGGATATCCTATCCTTATCTGACACGTGGCGGATAAGAATATCAGCGACCAATCAGAAGCCGCCACGTGTCACAATAATTGAAGCCCAACTACCGCACCACGTGTCACCTTATCAGCTTATCCAGAATCTTCAAACCAGCGAACCAGAGCGTGCCACGTCGACAAATCGGGCGTCGCGACGCTGGATCCTACCGAGGCCTATAAATTGAGCTCGAGATTTCAGAATTCAGTGCACCACTCTCTCTCTTATAATCTTTCTAAAGAGAGAGTTTCTCTCTCTACTTTCTTTTAATTTTTAGTTTTTAGTTTTTAGTTTTGTAATTAATTTTAATTACGTTTTGTTAATATAGTAATTTAATTTTTATTTTTACTTTTTACAGTTTTTATTATTTACCATGAGGAGGTAACTCCCCAGCTAGGGTGAAAGGTAATTCTTTTACTGTTACTATTTAGATTAATCTCCCTTAATAATAATATATTCACTATTTAAAATATTGACTTAAAAAGGATACCGCCAGATTGGTCAGTTGGTAATTCATTTTAATCTGATTTAAAAACCTGACTATAAAGGATACCGCCAGATTGGTAGGTTGGTAATTTAATTTTGGATCCGCCTCTATGGCTGGTTGGACTTAATTTGACTTAATCAGGTTACCGCCTATATGGCTGGTTGGAAAAAGAATCACAAGTTTATATATTATTTTATGGGAGATATCTAAATTAGTAGTAGTAAAAGTAATTCCATTTACCTTAGCATTTTATTTTATTGTAATTTACTTTTCAGTATTTACTTTACCGCATTTTTACTTTATGTCTTTTATTTTCAAGCTTTTACTAGCCCTAGTTATGTGTTGTAACTAAATTAGTTATCTGGGGTTGTGATGAAATCTAATATCACCGTTTTATAAGGGTTAGATTATAGCTTGGGAAATATAAAGATTTATTTATTGTGTCTTAAACTTAATGCTTTTTCATTAACTGGCCATTAATAAAATTGATCTGGTAAATCTAAAATGAACTAGACATAGGGATTTTAGGTTTCAGCCTTAGACTTAATAGCCCACGATCTTCCTTGAGGATAGATAACCCTTTAATAGATTTCCTTACAGGTTAGGAATATACCTGTCGGGCGGGGGTAGCCATAATTGGAACTTAAACTTAATGAATCCAGATAATTTGGTTGACATAGACATATGATTCGATTGGGTTAAACTGGGTATTTGTGTCTGACCATCGACAGAGGCTTACACATAATTTAGTGTTCCAGGTTAATAAATCAATATATTACCCAACTTTAAGATAACCACTTCATCTTTAAAATGATATAGGAAGAAATCACAACCCTAGATAGTTTTTAATATTGAATTTCCTTAAAACATATTTTCGACAATTTTATTTACTTGCTTTTAAATTTAGAATCGTCACCTTTTCAAATCAATCAATCAACTTGTTAGATATTAGTAATCATTTGACCTCATAAAATTAATAGTTTAGATATTAAGTCCTCGTGGGATCGATATTTTTATACTACTTGAACGATATGTGCGCTTGCGTTATACGTGTGTGTTTACGCCGGTCAAGTTTTTGGCGCCGTTGCCGGGGACTTATTTATCTTTTACTATTAGTTTAGGGGTTAGATACGTTACTTGTATCTAATTTCTTTTTACTTATTGTTTTTGTTTTCTTGTGTTTCAGGTTCTCAGAAACTTCATGAGATGAACCAGAAGCTTTGAACTCCGACCGCTTGACCCAGAAATTGAAAGAACCATCAGACAGTTGAGAAGGGAAAGGCGAGAAGGCCAAGAAGCTTTAGTCAACATGGAACCTGAACCTTTGGGTTGAGTTTTCTAAGTGTCCCAAGATCAAAATACAAGCATGAATCACAAGTGAATACAACGACGAAGTTGCGGAATACTTACATCGAGCGGTTGAGAGACGATTTGGGCAACAAAATTCGCACTTCACTGCCCACTGCCACTACTCACGCAGTAACAGCCAACTGCCCTCCATTTGCTGTTTTGGTCACCAAAATCAAGCTCCAAGCTTTCCGAAATGGTTCCCGACTCATGGGGGGACTTCCCTATCACCTTCGCATTGATCCCGGAGTGTGCTAGCACTCTTGTTTTGCCACAAAACCACTTGCTTCCCTCCATTTTTTCTTCAAAACTCACGGTCAAACCAGTAAAGTAAAAAAGAAAATGGCGTGAGAGAGATGAGCAATATTTGGCTCCAAAATGATAATAACGTGAGAGAGAGAGAGTTAGTTGAAAAGTAAAGTGTATTAGGTTTATTTTATTTCCAAAATAATAAACCAAATACCACTTTTTCATTTGGAAAAAGTCAAGCACTTAATGCTTCAACAACTTCCATCAATCACCATCAATCACATCAATCAATCTTGTCAAGTCACATCACGCAAAGTGACAAGTGATTTGACGCTTGATGCGACTAGCGATTTGACGCTTGATTTGACTTGCGTGCCGCACTCGAATTCGAAACGCGAATGCGCTCGCAAACAATCCCGGGCTCGGGTTCGCTAATTCTAAATTAACGAATTTTCCGTCGCGTCGTAATTAAATGATTACGCCAAGCGAAATCACTATTCACGTCGCTAACGAATTAATTCTAAATTAATTCGCTCGCCCGAATTAAAATCTAATTTTAATTCCGCGTCGAAATCCAATTTCGTTTAATATATCAAATATATTAATTAATCGATTAATTCCAAATTAATCATTCTCTCTCTCTTTAATGATATTTTATCCTAGATAAAATATCTTTGTAATTAATCCCAGATCAATTTTCTCTCTCACCATATTAATCCCAGATTAATAAAAAGTGCGAGTCATACGTCATCGGTGAATCTTTTATATATCTATGGTGATCTAATCACTAATGATGAGAGTGCAATTTCCTTGTCACATAGTTAATTTGTACAACAACACCATGATCTGTAAAAATAGTGACGCTATGGGTCATATTATCCAACAATCTCCCACTTGGCACATAGCCAGTCACTCAAGTGTCCCACACCCAACTATGTACGGTTCGCTCAAATTGCTGAGGAAAGGGTTTCGTCAGCGGATTTGTTTGATTATCGTTTGACGCGATTTATACGATCATCACATCGCCACGATGTATGATCCGAACGAATCAGATGATATAGAAGTATATATCTGGATCGTCGATGAGACCTTTAATTCCTTAGCCTGTGCTGACGCCTAGCTCAGCCGCTAACAGAACTATATCTAATCTAATTAGATTTATTATCGATCCAAATGGCTTCTATTGCTGCCTCAGCTGCAGCAATAATCCGCATTTGTTGTTTATTCGGCAACAGTTATCTTGCTCGGAATATTTCCAGCTCAGTGTTCCGTTATTCAAACTTTATAGTACCACAGTATTTAACTGTCTGGAAACTTGCAGCAGTGATCCCAGTCACTTCAAGTTCTCCTTCTCCATAGTTTATTTGTACAACAACTTTAGTTCTCTGAGATACTAATAGATGTTCTTAATCTTTAATCCAATGACTATCACGTGGATTGACCTGATCGTGACTCCATATGCTCGAAGCGTATGAGACACCCTATCAAGTACATTTTAAATGTACAATTTCCCAGAGAGTGTTAACAACTCCAAATCTATCCCAGTAGATCTTTATTCCTTGAATAAAGGTTGTTACTCCCCAGAATTCTACGGAGAATTTCTATTGAAAGCCAAGCTTTCAACAATAGCTTTATGGGAATTTCACTGTCAGTGCGCTCTCCCACTAACCTCCTCATATACACAAGAATTATTTCGTTTTGAGTCAAATCATAAACCATTATGATTATTTCAAAACGATAGTTCCAAGAACCTTATGCTTGCATTAATCCAAACATGGATCGAATAACCCGCAAACCTTGTTTGTCGGTTATACAAAATCGTCCGAATGTTGTAAACATCCTCCAAAAGGTTTCCTTTTCAGGAAATCGATTTTGATCTATAACTGACACATTCATAAATGAAATATACAGTTATCATCAAGCATCTTCAAAATGGATTTACCATGGCAACAGGTGAAAGGTTGAACCGTTATTAACATAATGTTGATAACGATACCTTTTCGTCAAAAGCCCAGCTTTGTACGTTGGTATGTTGCCTTCCATGTATGTCTTCTTGAAGATATTTAATGTACCATAGGCATACTGCCTTGTGGTACAACAACTAGTATCCAAAACTAGTTGTTATACATGGAATCCATTTCGGACTCATGGCACTTTGCCATAACAGGGAGTCGATACCTCGTATCACTTCCTCATAACGTAGTCGGATGGTACACCTCTATAAGAGTGACATCTTATGGGTGAGATCAGAAACCCATACCCTAGGTTGTTTTCTGACTCTATCTGATCTACTAGTTTCTTGTGTATTTGAAGATTAATGGTATAGATACATCATAGATGAACTATTTGTGTTCCATTAAGGACTTCGTGCCTTGAACAGTATTACTCCGATTTTCATCGAGTATCACTATCCTCCCACTGACCACTGCATATCGGTATTCCTCTCAGGAAAACCGCATGGTGAGCAACAATCACATTGTTCTCATGTGAGATTTACAAGTACTATATTTAAGGTTTCCCTTAGGATAACCTATATTGGCACTTATCCAATTTGGGTCTTTTAGTTTGGTATCATCCAAACGTTATGCCTGGCATACCCAAATTATCAGGAATGAGAAACCCCGTTTCTTTTCCGTTCATATCCTATATGATATCTGTCAAACAGATTTATATAAAACCTTATTCTAAATGAGTTTTGCACTGTTAATACATATCCTATTGAAGGAAACAGTAGCTCAGAGCGACTCGTGATAAACCTTATCATGTCCAACAAAATTCGGTTTTAGTTTGGACACACCGTCTAACTGACGTGTCTCGGGAGGAGTCCTCATATGAAAGAATACCGTACTCTTTCATTTACGTATGAAACTTACTGCTTAAGTATTTTCCATTACGGTCTTATCGTGGCGGAATAATACTATAGCCGATCTGTTTATTTACTTCGTGTCGAAACTTCAATAGTTTCCGATCTGTGTTCTTCAAAAGAATCACATAACCACAACGTGATGTCACATCCGTCAAGGTCACGAAATATTCATGTTCACATCTAGCCTAGCTAGATATGGGCCCACTTACTTCACCATGAATAGGGCTAACATATCGGTGGCCTTTTTACTATTACTAAGTAAATAGTATTTTAGGTAGTTTACCTAATAAACTAGATTCGTAGACCTTATTTGAATAGTCAAATCAGTCCTAGTATCCACTCTTTAAAAGTGTGGATATACGAGTCTTGTTTAATTGTGTCCCAGACAACAATGCCACAAATAAGTCTCTATTGATCAAATCAATTTGAGCTATTTATTTGTCATTTTATATGTTTGAGATTTTATTTATATTCAAAATATAAATTCTGTTATTTACATCTAATGTATTTATCTCAGTATCATCTTTATATAATGAAACACTTTGTGTTCTAGAATATAAAGGTTTTATCCGCATCGGATTAAACACTGATATAGAGATAATGTCTCTAGTCAAACTAGTTACATGATAACATTTCCTAATTTAAGTACATACCCAAAGGGTAGTTCCTAAACTTAGGTATCTACGGTCGAAACAGCGACTTTCGTCCCGTTTCCGATTCGCAGAGTAATCTCAGCTTGAAGTCAGTATCCTGCTCATAGTGGATTCTGAACATCAATACATATATTTTATGTACCACACTAAGTATTTAAAATTCAATTTCAATACTAGTAGTGAACATAACTTTGACAAATATTTTTTAAAGTTAGAGCCTCGCCCTTTCTTTAATTCCTTCGTGTCTTCCATATCCAAATGGTAGTCACTTTGGGATATGTCAATTATCTTTTCAATATTTCACAAACCTTTTGGCCAGCCTTGGGTTTTAGAATATCGAAATGATGTGCACCTTGTGCAACTTGCCCAATTACAAACTTTGACTTTAAAATAGATTTATTGTCAAGTATATTAAATTAAGCACTAAAGTAATCATCACATAAATCTTCCAAAGATTTATGCTCTACTTATTTGCTTAATTTTGGGCTTAGGTATAATAAGTTATTTTATCAAATAAGTAACATATTATTAATTCTCAATGAAAATTAAATCATTTAAATATTCAACTTTTCATTTTTATCTTGATTACAATAGTCCAACTATTTAATCAACGATTATTGGTACTATATATATTATAATGATTATAATAGTCCAACTATATAATCAAATATAATCCAAATTAATTAACCTCAATTACATTGATTACTATAATCCAATTATAAAATCAACTATAAACTGAAATTAATTAATCCAATATATTGATTAATATAATCCAATTATATATAATCAAGTATAATACAGTCCAACTGTTTATTAAAACAACAATTTAAATATTAGTCCAACTAACGTTTAATATTACGACGAAATAATTTGAATGATCGCGTATAGCGAGTAATTGAACGAATATTGCAAATTCAATTTTTGCCTCCCACTATTTTTCGTCGAGCCTCTAACCCTCTGTCGAGTACTCGGGAAACCGTGTTTCCTAGTGGGCTAGGATCCCGTTAAAGTATCACACAATCTTGACTTTGGCCAACAAATTGTATGATAATTAACTAGGTAGATCTCGAAGATCAATTGGATCTCATCCAACTCCTAGATCCAGTAGGTGGACATCCAAGTCCCAAACATATATCTAATATATGCCTATATATTCGAATATATACCCTAACCTTTTTCCTCTGAATCAACTAGGCCTTGGCTTTGGCACAACAAACCTAATGATCCCAGTCAAGCGCGGACCCATTGACATGGAAGCTTCGTAATCAATGTCGATGGACAAGAAGTGGTCTTGACTTTGGCCAACAAACCACAACTTGGACATGACACCGATATGGAACAAAGCCTCGTGATTCAAGCACATCTTCGACGGACAAGGGCTTGACTTTGGCCAACAACCCCTGCCAATCTCGGATCTTGAGCAAGAATCACTCAATGGAAGGAAAAACGCATGATATTTGTTGAGGGTTTTTCGTGTGCAAATTGGCTACCAATTTAATTATCTTTGTTAAGGTCTCATCATCATACACCCTTAAACATACATTCTAAATACATAATAAAGCGAGTATGAAAATAAATAATAATGATATGCGGATGGATACTTTACATTGATCCTAGATCAAATCTCTCCCTTTCTCACTCAAGCTAGCACTTGTATTACTTCTACCCGTTACACTACACTTCTAAAGAAACCTCATTTACATGGAGGGGAATAGGTGAGAAGAGAATACAAAGAGAATGAAGGTGATAAGGCTGGACACGCAGGTCCAATTTAATAAATCGAATTTATTACAACAATTTCTAAAATTGCCCACCCATCTAATATCCATCCGATATACATTATTCATGCATCACAACCATGTATTCACTCACATAAGCATACTATCAATCAATCTAATCAAATTAATTAATCTGATAATTAAGTGATCATCCAATGTTCAAACAACGATTTGATTTTGTTCGAGTCAAACTCGTTTTTGCGAATAAGTACTCAAAGTACGAATTCTCGAATCAAATTAAACTACATAATTAAATCCAATTTAATATGCATTTAATACTAATCCAATTAATTTAATTCCAAATTAAATCTTACACTTTATTTACGAACCTTTGCGACTTAAATTCCAAATTTAATCGTTACGGGTCTCAAAGCCCAATTAATATCCAATATTAATTTAATTAAAGTCTAATGGGCTTTTAATTAATTTCTTAAGGCGTGGACTTTTGGTCAACTCGGGTCATACCGAATAACCAAAATCCAATCCGGGAGTTAACCCATAAGCCCAGAAATCAATCTTGGCCCATTAGGCCCAATTAAACTTTAAAGGTCCAATAGTCGCATTTGGGCTTTATGGATGCGGTTTTGGGCCCAATTGGATCCAATCCATTTGGCCTAAACCCAACTTTGTACAACAAAGCCCAATAAGCCCAATAACAATAATTTAAGCTCAATTTCCAAAATTAGCCCAATTAATTAAATTACACAAATCCAATTTCGCAATTTAATTACCTAAAGTGTATATCATGATTAATCACCCAAATTAACATTTCTGAAACATCAATTCATACAATTAATCATGCTCATTTTCATCATTACATGTCCAACACATTTTGATTAAAATCAAACCCATTACATGCTCTTTAAGTCTCGGCCAAAAGGGAATTTATATGTCCGATTCGGTTTCAATCCAATTAAACACACAATCGACATTAAATCAACACTTCTAATCGTTTCAAGTCATCCAATGATCAACGAAACAAAATTCCAAGACATTTAGGGCATACACCTATTCGGCCAACATATCCAAATTGGGGAAATTTGTTCCAAAAATAATTTCATCAAATTGATCCAATCAATTATCAATTAAAACATATTTAAGCATACTTAATCATCCAATTTCATAATTGCATGCTCAAATCAATTTTACCCAATTTCATGCTCATTTTCATTCTTGGCAATTTGGGGATTTTACGTCCGATTCGAATTCAATCCAATTGATTCTACAATCGACATCAAATCATCATCCCGAATGATTTCCAACACATCCAATTGTCAAAAATCAAAAATCCCAAGACAATTAAATCAATTCAATTTTCGGCCAAGGTGATTATTTGGGGAAAAAATGATCCAATCACATTTTCTTGAAATTGATCCAATCCAACTTCAATTCAAACACATTTAAGCATATTCAATCAAACAATTTAATTAATTCATGCCCAAAATCAATTTGCCCAAATTTTAACCCTAACTTTTTTTCATGCTTTTAACCCAAGCTCTTGATGCCATTGTTGAGTTTTCTAAGTGTCCCAAGATCAAAATACAAGCATGAATCACAAGTGAATACAAGGACGAAGTTGCGGAATACTTACATCGAGCGGTTGAGAGACGATTTGGGCAACAAAATTCGCACTTCACTGCCCACTGCCACTGCTCACGCAGTAACAGCCCACTGCCCTCCATTTGCTGTTTTTGGTCACCAAATTCAAGCTCCAAGCTTTCCGAAATGGTTCCCGACTCATGGGGGGACTTCCCTATCACCTTCGCATTGATCCCGGAGTGTGCTAGCGCTCTTGTTTTGCCACAAAACCACTTGCTTCCCTCCATTTTTGCTTCAAAACTCACGGTCAAACAAGTAAAGTAAAGAAGAAAATGGCGTGAGAGAGATGAGCAATATTTGGCTCCAAAATGATAATAACGTGAGAGAGAGAGAGTTAGTTGAAAAGTAAGTGTATTAGGTTTATTTTATTTCCAAAATAATAAACCAAATACCACTTTTTCATTTGGAAAAAGTCAAGCACTTAATGCTTCAACAACTTCCATCAATCACCATCAATCACATCAATCAATCTTGTCAAGTCACATCACTCAAAGTGACAAGTGATTTGACGCTTGATGCGACTAGTGATTTGACGCTTGATTTGACTTGCGTGCCGCACTCGAATTCGAAACGCGAATGCGCTCGCAAACAATCCTGGGCTCGGGTTCGCTAATTCCAAATTAACGAATTTTCTGTCGCGTCGTAATTAAATGATTACGCCAAGCGAAATCACTATTCACGTCGCTAACGAATTAATTCTAAATTAATTCGCTCGCCCGAATTAAAATCTAATTTTAATTCCGCGTCGAAATCCAATTTCGTTTAATATGTCAAATATATTAATTAATCGATTAATTCCAAATTAATCATCCTCTCTCTCTTTAATGATATTTTATCCTAGATAAAATATCTCCGTAATAATCCTAGATCAATTTTCTCTCTCATCATATTCATCCCAGATTAATAAAAAGTGCGAGTCATACGTCATCGGTGAATCTTTGGGAAGCGACCCATGAGATCCCCTTGTTGGTTTCTATAATGTGTCCCAAACAAAGATTAAGCATATGAAATACTATAAATGAATATATATATATAAAAGACTTGAAGCATGGCGGAATCATACTTACAAAGCTATGTGATGAAGAAGATGATCAAATGGTGGAAGCTCCAAGTGTTGGAAGATTCGGCCAAGAGGAGGAAGAAGACTTGAAGCTCCAAGCTTTTGTATTCCAAGCTCTTTGATGGTTTCCCTATCACCTCCTTTGATCCCTTGCTTGTGCTAGCAAAAATGGAGAATAGAAGATCAAATCTTCCTTTGCCCTTCCATGAAGTTCACGGCAATGTGAAGAAATTTGAGAGAGAAAGAGTTTTGTGTAATTGATTTTGTTTTACCAAAAATCAATTTATATTTATGCCATAATTTATTAAATTAATAATAAATCTATGACACAAAACATGCAATGGCTTAGAGTGTCAAACACTCAAACTCCATGCAAAACCTTTGAGTGTAATGCACACTATCACCATGCAATGCCTTTGAGTGTAATGCACACTATCACCATGCAATGCCTTATCAATTAAATAATGCATATAATGACAAGTGTCATGTGGGCCCCACACGTTTCCAAATGAAAGTGGGCCCACGTGCACTCACGCGTTCGGGTTCGATATTTCCGAAATACCGAGCTTACGTCGCGACGTTAATTAAACCGAATTTAAATAAATAATTGCGCCTGGCGAAATTATTATTTACGTCTCTAACGAATTAATTCTAAATTAACTCGTATGCCCGAATTAAAATCTAATTTTAATTTCGCGTCGAAATCGAATTTCGATTATTATATCGAATATAATAATTTTATTGATTAATTCCAAATTAATCGTTCTCTCTCTAATTAGGCACTTTATCCAAGATAAAGTTTCTCCGCAATTAATCCAAGATTAATTAAGTCCGAATCAAATATCATAGGTGAATCTTCAGGAAGCGACCCAAGAGATCTCCGGATATTTTGGCAGTAAATACGGTCGTCGGATAATCCGAACACGTACGTACCTCGTACTACGTCTTTACCGATTCACAAGACAAGGTTGGCTTCTAGCAAAGCGCCATGCCTACCCAATTCTCCAGAAATATTCTTATAGGAACATAAGATCTATATCAAGCGTAGTATACCGTAGTATTGCGTACATCGATCCAGTATCGGATGATCACATGTTAGGCCTGGGGCTGGAGATGTGTCTGCCCCGTACGAAACATATATCGGACATCAAGCAACCAGTCTCTTTAAATCGGACAATCCTGACCTGGTCATATTGTCCCGACGGTTGCAACCTTTTATAGAGTACTAGTTCTGTGCCCTGCGTGATCATCACCTCCATATGTCTGAAGCGATACTTCCATCTCGACATCACATCCAGTACACTACGATTCTCGATAAACCCAGAAGAGGTGTACACAGAACCGGTTAAGGTCCCCAACCACCAAAACCAAAGTTTACGGATTGTCGCAAGTACTAGCGATGTAAGTCTCAGGTTAAGACCATATACACCTACCCTGATGCGGCCTCCCATAGACACGCAGACATACTACCAATGGGATTCCGCGGGGTCTATCCAGAGCGAAGCTGTTTTCCGTACCATCGGTAAAACACAACCTCCTATCGCACTTGCATAAGTATCCAATACTTAAATATATGAGAACTATGCCGTTGTGCCCTCACAACGTGCACAAGCGCAATACTAGTCTATTCCGCATTATCGATGTCCGATCTCGATAATACTCCGACTAGGGATATTTAATGATTAAACCTTTATGGATTGATACTGTCTCATATCATCTCAATCCGGTACTAATCATATGGACTTTCGCCATTTATATATCAAAGTAAATAACATTACAAAACGGCAAAAGGCAATTTCATTATCACATAGTTAATTTTGTACAATAATACAATATCATTTACAAACAGTGACGCTCTGGGACATAATGTCTAACAATCTCCCACTTGGCCTATAGCCAGTCACTCAAGCATCTAATACCCGAACTATGTATGTGTCGTTCAAAAACTTGCTGAATGACAGCCTTCGTCAGCGGGTCTGCAATGTTATCATCTGATGTGACCTTCTCGACTTTTACATCGCCACCATGTATAATCTCCCGAATCAGATGGTAACGTCGAAGAACATGCTTGGACCGTTGATGAGACCTTGGTTCCTTAGCCTGCGCTATAGCCCCGTTATTGTCACAATACAATGGAACGGGCTCAGCTGCTAACGGAACTACTCCTAATCCGATTAGGAACTTTCAGATCCAAACTGCCTCCTTTGCTGCTTCAGATGCAGCGATGTACTCCGCTTCTGTTGTTGAATCGGCGACAGTATCTTGCTTGGAAGATTTCCAGCTCACTGCTCCGTTATTCAAACAAAAAATGTACCCGGATTGTGACTTGTAGTCATCCTTGTCGGTTTGGAAACTTGCATCGGTATACCCAGATACCGCAAGTTCTCCGCCTCCATAAATTAAGAAAGCATCCTTAGTTCGTTTAAGATACTTAAGGATATTCTTAACTGCTATCCAGTGACCTTCACCTGGATCGGCCTGATAGCGACTGCACTTGCTCAAAGCATATGAGACATCAGGTCGTGTACATATCATGGCATACATGATCGATCCGACTGCCGAGGCGAATGGTATCCGACTCATGTTGTTTCTCTCTTCCTGAGTCTTAGGACACATGTCCTTAGACAGAGAGGTACCACGTACCATTGGAACCAATCCCCTTTTGGATTGTTCCATGTTGAATCGCTTCAATACTTTATCAATGTATGTACTCTGGGAGAGTCCAAGCAGCTTTCTAGATCTATCCCGGTAGATCTTTATTCCAAGAATAAAGGCTGCTTCTCCCAGATCTTTCATGGAGAATTTTAATGAAAGCCAAGCTTTCACCGACGTTAGCATGGGAATGTCATTGCCTATCAGCAATACGTCGTCGACATAAAGGACAATAAAAGTAAGTTCTCTCCACTAACCTTCTTGAATACACAAGGGTCATCTGCGTTTTGCACGAAATCATATTCTTTTATGATCTCATCAAAACGCTGATTCCATGACCGTGATGCTTGCTTCAATCCATAAATGGATCGATTTAACTTACAAACCTTGTTTGCAAGTCTTGGCACGATAAAACCGTCAGGCTGTTGCATATAAACATCCTCCAAAAGGTTTCCGTTAAGGAAAGCGGTCTTAACGTCCATCTGCCATATCTCGAAGTCGAAATATGCAGCTATTGCAAGCATTATCCGAATGGATTTAATCATGGCAACGGGGGTGAGAAGGTTTCGTCATAATCAATACCGTATTGTTGACGATACCCATTCGCTACAAGCCTAGCTTTGTACATTTGAACGTTGCCATCCATGTCGGTCTTCTTCTTGAAGATCCATCTGCATCCAATAGGCTTTACGCCTTCTGGTGCATCAACCAGTGTCCAAACTTGGTTGGCGTACATGGAATCCATCTCGGACTTCATGGCTTCTTGCCATAAAGCGGAATCGATATTTCGTATCGCTTCCTCATACGTAGCCGGCTCATTATCCTCAATAAGATAATATCTACATGAGGTGAGATCAGGAACCCATACCTCTCAGGTACTGTTCTGACTCTCTCCGACCTACGCGGTCCTTGTGTATGTGAAGTTTGTGGTACAGACTCATCCCGGACGGTCTGTTCTTGTTCCGTCGTTGATTCATTGCCAGGAACAGTATCACTTCGATCTTCATCGAGTTCTACTTTCCTCCCACTTACCACTGCATTTATAAAATCCTTCTCAAGGAAAAATGCATGTAGAGCAACAAATACTTTGTTCTCTTGCGGGTGATAGAAGTAATATCCTTTGGTTTCCCTAGGATATCCTACGAAAAGGCATTTATCAGATTTGGGTTCAAGTTTGGTACCTTCCAAACGTTTAACATATGCCCAGCATCCCCAAATCTTCAGGAAAGAGAAACCTGGTTTCCTTCCTGTCCATATTTCATACGGAGTCTGTTCAACAGACTTCGACGGTACCTTATTCAAAATAAGTATAGCCCTGTTTAATGTGTATCCCCAGAAGGATATTGGTAGCTCAGTGCGACTCATCATTGACCTTACCATGTCCAACAAGGTGCGGTTTCTCTGTTCGGACACACCGTTTAATTGCGGTGTTCCAGGAGGAGTCCACTGTGAAAGAATACCATATTCTTTCAAGTAATCTTGAAACTCATAACTTAAGTATTCCCCACCACGGTCTGACCGTAATGTCTTAATACTCTTCCCTGTTTGTTTCTCCATTTCGTGTCGAAACTCTTTGAATTTCTCAAAAGTTTCCGACTTGTGTCTCATAAGATACACATAACCGTAACGAGATGCATCATCTGTAAAGGTTACGAAGTAGTGAAATCCACCTCTAGCCTGGCTAGACATGGGCCCGCATACGTCAGTATGAACGAGAGCCAACAGTTCTGTGGCACGTTCACCTTTACCGCTAAAAGGTGATTTAGGCATTTTGCCTAAAAGACAAGATTCGCAGACGTCATATGAATTGGGATCAAATTCGTCCAAGTACCCACTCTTTGAAAGTGTGGATATGCGAGTCTTGTTGATGTGTCCTAGACGACAATGCCACATGTAAGCTTCATCTTTTAGATTACTCCTTTTGAGCCTTTTGTTTGTCATTTTAGGAGATTCATTTATTTTCAAAATATAAAGACCGTTATTGCAACAGCTGCTGTGCAAATTTCTGCATCACTTTATATAAATAACACCCTGTGTTTCTAAATACAAAAGTGTAACCCTGCTGGGTTAACAATGATACAGATATAATATTCCTAGTTAAACTAGGTAAAAAATAACAGTTCAAAAGTTTAAGTACATGCCCTGAGGGCAGTTCTAAAACAAAAGTCCCTACGGCCAAAACAGCAACTGGTGTTCCGTTTCCGACCCGTAGATCCATCTCCCCCGATGCCAGCACCCTGCTATCATGCAGATCCTGCACATCAGTACAAATATGAGCACCACAACCAGAATCAAAAATCCAATTTTTAAAACTAGAAGTATTCATATTTATCTCAATGACAAACATACCAGAGGCGATGGCCTTGCCAGCCTTGATATCCTCCCTCTGCCCATTGCTCATTCGGCAGTCACGTTTCCAGTGACCCCTCTTGCCGCAGTTGAGGCAGATGTCGCGAGATTTGTCCTTTGGCTTCCTAGAAGCCACTGTCAACTTGCCTTTGCCCTTCTTCTTGAAATTCTTCTTCCTCGCACCTCCAATTGCCTTAGGCCCAGCCCTTGGCGCATGAGAGGTCGATGCATAATGCGCCTCGCGCTTGCTCCCCTTTAGGAGTTCCTTTTCAGACTCCTTCAGCACGGACAACAACTCTCCGAGAGTGTCGTCAGTATCCATCAACTTATAGTTGATGATGATTTGTTTCCAAGTATCGGGCAGCGATTGCAATATCATATCAATCGTCAGCTCTGCCTCCAAGACAATGCCATATTGGCTAACTCATCTATGTCAGCGATCATTTGAGTCCCGTGGGCCTCAACTGATGCGCCGTCTGTCATCCGGGAGCGGAAGAGTTTCCTTACTAGCTCGTACCTCTTCATCCGCTTGTAGTGCGGTGAAGATCACGCAATCTTGCCATCATGTTATAGGGATCCAAGTCCCTATTCTGGCGTCTGAAATGCTGGGTCATTGCAGCGAGCATAATTGACTGAGCTTGGTCACAATCATCACTATGAGTTTCCATAACTCTAGCTCCAGTGGCTCAGTGGGGTTTAGGCAGGAGAGGTCTCTGAATAGTATACAGCACCCTCTCAGCCCCAAGCACTATTTGAGGTTCATTTCCCAGTCGGCAAAGTTTGTCCCTTTGAAGACATTATCGCCCATGATTATGTCGCGGATATTACCTTTGCCAATCATCTTGACGACTATAGTCCAACTATAAAGTCAACGATGTTATGGGTACAGTCAAACTGTTACAAGTAAAATAACAATATATTAGTACAACTAATTTTTAAAAATATTGACGAAAATATTTTGAAAGATGCGTAAGGCTAAATATCTGAACGAAATTGCAAATTCAATAATAGCCTCCCACTATTTTCTTCAAGTCTCTAACCCTCTGTAGAGAACTCGGGAAATCGAATTTCCTAGTGGGCTAGGATCCCGTTAAATAACACACAACCTTGACTTTGGCCAATAAAAAAAATGTATGCTATTTAACTTAGGTAGATCTCCATGATCAATTGGATCTCATCCAATTCCTAGATCCGGTTAGGTGGACATCCAAGTCCGAAACATATGTAAATGTCAATATATCCAATACATTTTCCTAACCCTATCCTCTGAATCATCTAGGCCTTGGCTTTGGCCAAAAACAAACCTAATGATTCCAGTTAAGCGGGACCCATTGACGAGGAAAGTTTCGTAATCAATGTCATTGGAAAAAAGTGACTTGACTTTGGCCATAAAAATCACGATTTGGACAAGACACCGATATGTAACAGAACTCTCATGATTCAAGTACATCCTTGATTGACAAAGGTCTTGACTTTGGTCAAAAACAAACCAATGCCAACTTCGGATCTTGAACAAGAATCATTCAATGGAAGGATATTGCTTAATATAATTGAGGGATTTTCGCGTAATTGGCAACCATTTATTTATCTTTGTTAGGTCTCATAATCATTACACCCTTAAGCATGCTTCTAAAACATCATAAGCGCGTAAAGTAAATTAATAGTGATATGCGGATGGATATATAAACAACTTGTTCCTAGAACAAATCACTCCCTTTCCTCTCCCCGCTAGCACTATTCTACTTCTACCCAATTACATAATACAATAAGAGAAACCTCATTTACATTGAGGGGAATTAGGTGAGAAGAGAATACAAAGAGATAAAGAGATAAGGCTGGACACGCAGGTCCAATTTATAAATTCCAAATTACAATAATTTCTAAAATTACCCTTTCCCTTCTAATATCCATCCGATATACACTATTCATTCCTCACATACATATATATTCAAACAAGACATGCTTCTACAACCAATCTAATCCAATTAATTAGTCTTTGTTTAAGTGATCATCCAATGTTCAAACAACGGTTTGATTTTGCGCGAGTCCAACTCGATTGAGAATAAGTACATAAGGTACGAATTCGCGAATTATATCGAACTACTTATTAAATCTGATTTATGATTTAATTCGTATTCAATACTAATCATTTATTTAATTCCAAATTAAATGTTTACACTTTTAATGTGCTTTAAAGACTTAGATTCTAAATCTAATTCTATTGGGTCTCAAAGCCCAACTAACATCCAATGTTTAATTTAATTCAAGTCAAATGGGCTTTCAATTGATTTATTAAGGCTTGGGCTTTGGTCAATGGGGTCAAACCCAATACCAAGCCCAAATAAGGAATCACCCTTAAAAGCCATAAAACCAATTTTAAGCCCATAAGGCCCAATTAAATTATTAAAGCCCATTATATTATATTTGGACTTAATGGAGTGATTTAGGCCCAAATTGGATCCAATCCTTTTGGCCCAAATCTACTTGGTCCAACCAAGCCCATTATGCCCAAATACAATATTAAAAGCCCAATTCACCAATTAAGCCATTAATAAATTTTAATATTCCAAACATTAAAGTCCAATTAATTAAAGTGTAATACCAAGATTAATACATTAAACCAAATATTTCAAAAATACCCATTTAATTTATTAATCATGTATTTTGCAAAATAAATGTCCAAAAATTAATTTATCAAAAAATCAACTCCATTTCATGTCCTTGTAGATTCGGCCAAGGTAAGTTTTTTGTGTCGATTTTTTTTCAATCCGATTGAATTACTAATCTACGTCCCGTATACGTTCTAAGTCATCCAATGATCTTAAACACAAAAATTCCAATACATCAAATGTAACATCACATTCGGCCAAGGCATAAATTTGGGGGAAAAACATCCAATGCATTTTTCATAAAATTGATTTCATATTATGTCATTTAACATACATATAAGCATACTCATTCATCAAATTTCACAAGAACATGCTTCAATCAATTTTACCCAAATTTTAACCTAAAGTATTTCATGCTTAAACCTAGCTCAATGATACCATTGTTGGTTTCTATATGTGTCCCAAACAAAGATTAAGCATATGAAAACTATAAATGAATATATATATAAAAGACTTGAAGCATGGCGGAATCATACTTACAAAGCTATGTGATGAAGAAGATGATCAAATGGGTGGAAGCTCCAAGTGTTGGAAAGATTCGGCCAAGAGGAGGAAGAAGACTTGAAGCTCCAAGCTTTTGTATTCCAAGCTCTTTGATGGTTTCCCTATCACCTCCTTTGATCCTTGCTTGTGCTAGCAAAAATGGAGAATAGAAGATCAAATCTTCCTTTTGCCTTTCCATGGAGTTCACGGCAATGTGAAGAAATTTGAGAGAGAAAGAGTTTTGTGTAATTGATTTGTTTTACCAAAAATCAATTTATATTTATGCCATAATTTATTAAATTAATAATAAAAATCTATGACACAAAACATGCAATGGCTTAGAGTGTCAAACACTCAAACTCCATGCAAAACCTTTGAGTGTAATGCACACTATCACCATGCAATGCCCTTGAGTGTAATGCACACTATCACCATGCAATGCCTTATCAATTAAATAATGCATATAATGACAAGTGTCATGTGGGCCCCACACGTTTCCAAATGAAGTGGGCCCACGTGCACTCACGCATTCGGGTTCGATATTTCCGAAATACCGAGCTTACGTCGCGACGTTAATTAAACCGAATTTAAATAAATAATTGCGCCAGGCGAAATTATTATTTACGTCACTAACGAATTAATTCTAAATTAACTCGTATGCCCGAATTAAAATCTAATTTTAATTTCGCGTCGAAATCGAATTTCGATTATTATATCGAATACAATAATTATCGATTAATTCCAAATTAATCGTTCTCTCTCTAAATTAGGCACTTTATCCAAGATAAAGTTTCTCCGCAATTAATCCAATATTAATTAAGTCCGAATCAAATATCATAGGTGAATCTTCAGGAAGCGACCCAAGAGATCTCCGGATATTTTGGCAGTAAATACGGTCGTCGGATAATCCGAACACGTACGTACCTCGTACTACGTCTTTACCGATTCACAAGACAAGGTTGGCATCTAGCAAAGCGCCATGCCTACCCAATTCTCCAGAAATATCTTATAGGAACATAAGATCTATATCAAGCGTAGTATACCGTAGTATTGCGTACATCGATCCAGTATCGGATGATCACATGTTAGGCCTGGGGCTGAAGATGTGTCTCCCCGTACGAAACATATATCGGACATCAAGCAACCAGTCTCTTTAAATCGGAAAATCCTGACCTGGTCATATTGTCCCGACGGTTGCAACCTTTATAGAGTACTAGTTCTGTGCCCTGCGTGATCATCACCTCCATATGTCTGAAGCGATACTTCCATCTCGACATCACATCCAGTACACTACGATTCTCGATAAACCCAGAAGAGGTGTACACAGAACCGGCTAAGGTCCCCAACCACCAAAACAAAGTTTACCGATTGTCGCAAGTAACTACGATGTAAGTCTCAGGTTAAGACCATATACACCTACCCTGATGCGGCCTCCCATAGACACGCAGACATACTACCAATGGGATTCCGCGGGGTCTATCCAGAGCGAAGCTGTTTTCCGTACCATCGGTAAAAACAACCTCCTATCGCACTTGCATAAGTATCCAATACTTAAATATATGAGAACTATGCCGTTGTGCCCTCACAACGTGCACAAGTGCAATACTAGTCTATTCCGCATTATCGATGTCCGATCTCGATAATACTCCGACTAGGGATATTAATGATTAAACCTTTATGGATTGATACTGTCTCATATCATCTCAATCCGGTACTAATCATATGGACTTTCGCCATTTATATATCAAAGTAAATAAACATTACAAAACGGCAAAAGGCAATTTCATTATCACATAGTTAATTTTGTACAATAATACAATATCATTTACAAACAGTGACGCTATGGGACATAATGTCTAACACCCCGGATATGTTGGCAGTAAATACGGTCGTCGGAGTATCCAAATCTCGTACGTACCAAGTACTACGTCTACCGATTTACGAGACAAGGTCGGCTCCTAGCAAAGCACGATGTCTACCAAATTCTCCGGTCATATTCATCTAAGAATATTAAGATCTGTATCAAGCGTAGTATACCATTGTATTGTGTATATCGGCCCAGTATCGGATAGTCACGTGCCAGGGCTGGGGCTGGATAAGTGTCTGCCCCGTCCGAAACACATATCGGATGTCTGGTAACATAGTCGCTATAATCGGATATTCATGACATGGTCACAATATCCCGATTGGATGCGCATCACTCAAGAGCACTAGTATCGTATCCTGCGTGACATCATCTACACTATGACTGAAGTGATACTTCCGTCTCGACATCACACCCAATACACTACGACTCTCTGATAAACCCAGAAGTGGTGTACACAGAACCGGTTAAAGCCCTGTAACACCAAGACCAAAGTCTATCGATTATCGTAAGTATTAGCAATGTAAGTCTCAGGTTAAGATTATACACACCTACCTTGATTTCGGCCTCCCATAGACACATAGTCATAATACCAATGGGATTCTGAGGGGTCTATCCAGAGCGAAGCTGTTTCCCGTACCATCGGTGAAACACGACCTCCTATCGCACTTGCATAAGTATCCTATACTTATATATATGAGAACTATGCCGTTGTGCCCTCACAACGCGCACAAGTGCAATACTAGCCTATTCCGCATTATCGATGTCCAGTCTCGATAATACTCCGGCTAGGGATATTTAATGATTAATCCTTCGGGGACTGATACTGTCTTATATCATTCTCAGTCCAGGAACTAATCACAGGGACCTCTCATCATTTATATATCTATGGTGATCTAATCACTAATGATGAGAGTGCAATTTCCTTGTCACATAGTTAATTTATACAACAACACCATGATCTGTACAAATAGTGACGCTATGGGTCATATTATCCAACACTTTGAACGTTGCACCACCAATTCCCATTCGAGACAGAACCATTCCGGTGGTTGACAGACTCATTTCCTGTATTGTACTTCCTCCCTTACCAGCAAATGTGTGTGACATCAAAACATGCATTCAGATGATTCAGCAGCAGTCAGTTCAGTTCGGGGGGAATGCAACTGAAGATCCTAATTCCCACATCAGCAACTTCCTGGAAGTTTACGGCACTTTTAACTACAACAGAGCATCAGAAAGAAGCAATGAGACTGCGTGTTTTTCCATACTCCTTGAAGGACAGAGCTAAAGCTTGGCTACATTCACTACCAGCAGGTTCCATCACAACATGGAACACTTTAGCCACCAAATTTCTGGCAAAGTACTTTCACCAGCCAGAACCGGAAAATTGAGGAATGACATCACATCTTTTGTACAACAAGATTCAGAATCCCTCTGCGAAGCTTGGGAAAGGTATAAAGATTTACTTCGGAAATGTCCTCACCATGAGATTCAAAAATGGCTTCAAGTCCAAACATTCTATAATGGGCTTTCTGGAATAATGAGAACCACAATCGATGCTGCTGCTGGAGGAGCCTTGATGGCAAAAGGAGAAGATCAAGCCTGGGACCTAATCGAAGAAATGGCCAACAACAATTCCTTGTGGCCAACAGAAAGGAGCATGATCCAAAGAATTGCAGGAATTTATGAAGTTGGAGCAAACACAGCAGTGAATACCAGGCTGGATCAGATATGCAAATGTCTAGAAAACTTAGCACGCAAGTTGTAAACATCGCTGGATCCACAAGTTCACATATGGAGGAGCACCAGAACCAAACCAACATGAAGAGACGGTGAATTATGTCAACAATTTCAACAGACAAGGGAACAATCCATATTCCAACACCTACAACCCAGGGTGGAAAAATCATCCTAATTTATCATGGAGCAACAATTCAGGCCAACAGCAGAACTATCCATCACCTGAATTCCAACAACAGAACAAAGGCCAGGAGCAGGCAAATGAATCAGGAATAACAGAAGTGTTGACCTACTTGAAAAAGATGGAAGCAAAACACGACTCTCAAGCAGCAAGATATGATACTATATTTCAAAGCCATTTAGCCTCTATCAAAGCACTGGAGAATCAAATGGACAACTGGCAAATGCTCAGAGTTACAGACCGCCAGGTACCCTTCCTAGCAACCCAGAGCCAAATCCAAGGAACATGGGGGGGAATGAGCAATGTCATGCCATCATGTTAAAAAGCGGTACTGAAATCAACAAAGATGTTGGAGCCAAAACAACTGTTGAGGAAGTCCAAAAGAAACAAAGCAACAGATGGAGGAAAAAGAAGCAAAGGAAAAAGAACAGATCACTCCACCTCCACATTTTCCTCAACATCTTCAGAAGACCAAATTGGACAAGAAGTTTTCTCGGTTCCTGGAGATCTTCAAAAAGCTGCATATCAACATTCCATTTGTAGAAGCGTTGGAACAAATGCCCACCTATGCCAAATTCATGAAAGATATTCTTTCACGAAAACGGAGATTGGGAGATTACGAGACAGTAGCATTAACAGAAGAATACAGTGCCATCATTCAGAGGAAACTTCCCCCGAAGTTGAAAGATCCTGGCAGTTTCACTGTTCCTTGCGTCATAGGAGAACATAACTTTGGTAAGGCTTTGTGTGATTTAGGTGCGAGAGTTTACTTGATGCCTTTCTCTATTTTCAGGAAATTTCAGATTGCAGAAACAATGCCAACTTCAGTCTCACTGCAACTTGCTGATAGAACGCTCGTATTTCCGAGAGGCGTAGTTGAGGATGTGCTGGTCAAGGTTGACAAATTCATTTTCCCAGCAGATTTTATTGTCCTTCATATGGAGGAAGACGCAGACGTACCAATCATCATTGGGAGACCATTCTTGGCTACAGGTCGAACAATTATTGATGTACAAAAATGAGAATTAACCATGAGGGTACAGGACCAAGAAGTAACACTCAATGTTTTCAAGGCCATGAATTTCCCAGATGATGAAAAGAAGGAGGAATGTTTCAGACTAGATGTGATACACAGTACCATTCAAAACTCCAATGCAATGCAAAGTTCTACTGACAAACTTAAAACATGTCAATTGCCTGTGGAGCCTAAAGATAAAGCGTCTTTTGTACTGAAAGAGCCAATTCTTGCACTACAAGCAACAGAAGAGAAAAAGTTCCACCAACTCAACGAATTGGAGGAATTTCATAATCAGCCTTTTGAGGATGCCAAATTGTACAAAGAAAAGGGCAAGAAGAGACATGATGAGAAGTTAGTGCGCATACAACTGGAACCAGGGCAGAAGGTACTGTTAAACAAATCAAGGGTGAAATTCTTCCCATGGAAGCCAAAATCACGGTGGTCAGGTCCATTTGTGATCACCAAAGTTTTACCAAATAGAGCCGTTGAGATACATGATCCTGACGCTAACAAAACTTTCAAGGTTAAAAACAAGCGTGTCAAGCACTACTGGGGAGAAACATTTGAGCGACAAAAAGAAAGTGTTACACTTTCAGATCCAACTTAACGTTCGAGAAGCCAAGTCTGGCTGACGACTTTAAACTTAGCGCTAGCAGGGAGGCAACCCATGCAATTTATGTATATATTGTGATTTGGTGTGTTTTATTTTTGTGTTTAATTTTTGCAGGATTAGTCATTTCAAAATGGAAGATGCTCTCGCAAATCTTCGCAAGCAATTTCCTTCTCTCCCTCAAAAATCTCTGATGAAAGTTTACAAAGCTCGCTTGGAACGGATGAGGTTACTGACAATTCACGGTGTCCTAATGATATTCGTTGGGTAATTGAAGCACGAGTCCGATTGGCAGGTGAGTCTTCTGACTCTTTTATTTCACATCTGCCTGGTTTTGGAGAAGAAGCACCTATGCAAAGAAACGAAGAGCTAAACAAATGGGTGTTTGTTTTAAATGTGCACGATTTAATTGCAACACTCGTTGTCGTTCTTTAGGAATGGTGTCTGATAATCGCGAAGACAAAATAAATTCATTAGGGATGGCTTGAGTAAGGAGTCTTTAGATGAAATATCTTCAACTCTTGAGACGCATCCCAGTGGATATGTTCACATGCCATTCGCAACTTACATACACAATTCCAAAAAGAAAGACAACAATTAGGTCTCGGGAATCTGACTCAAAAAGACCCTGTTTGCCAATTTATAAGAAAATTGGATGGGAAGCTTGTCCCTGACGCATAGACGTCAATCAAGCTGTTACTTTTTCTGTAAATATTATATCTCTTTGTCTTTTCTTAATAATTATGATTTGTTTTGTTGTTTTCTTTTATTTTCTCCGACAGGATCAGACCTTTTTGACTATCACAATATTATTTCGCTACTAATCGTCCTCTGGAAGATACTTGTGCTATTTTTACTCACCCTTTTCAGGTACTATAAATTCAGCCATCATTGCACTTTTGAAGGCATCCAGAGTTGAGAAAGAAAAGAAATACATAAAAATGGAAGCCACTTCAAGAAGACGAGTTGAAAAATATCTGTGTATTTTGCGGTACTAGTGTTGGAACTAAACCACAATATGTAGAAGCAGCACAGGAATTGGGTCGAGTCTTAGCAGCAAGGAATATGCACTTAATATATGGCGGAGGCAATCTCGGACTTATGGGGATCGTTTCAAAGGCTGTACAGGAAGGAGGCAGTAACGTTTTGGGAATCATCCCAAAACCCTTGGCAGAGGCAAATCTTATTGGATCATCAAACGGAGAGGAACTTATCGTGCCAGGTATGTCTGAACGATTGGTAGAAATGATTAGCTGTGCTGATGCTTTTATCGCTTTGCCAGGTGGCTTGGGTACATTGGAGGAAATTTTTATAGTTCTATCTTGGGCGAACCTGAACATACACCAGAAACCGCTTGGACTGCTCAACGTTGATGGATTTAATGATTTTCTTTGTGTGTTTCTTGATGATGCTCGGAGAAATGGGTTCATATCAAAACCTTTAAAAGAACTCCTCTTTACTGCCAGAACTGCTCCAGATCTAATAGACCAACTCTTAGCCTATGAACCACAAGTTGACCCTATCCTTTCAAAGATAAATTGGTCTGAGGACGAACGTGGTAAGAGGCGGCGGATTAATCTGGATCTTAACCTTTAATTTCCTGTAGATTTTCAGCTAACCAGGTACGACCTTCTTAACTCTCCTTTTACTGTTTAAGACATTGGGGACATGTCTCATTTAGGTTGGGGGAGGAAATTAGTTGATTAGTACCTTGTTTTAGTTTGTATGTTGTTTTTATTTTTAGTCCAAAATTTTTCGAAAATACAAAAAAAAATTGAAAAATTTTCAAAAAAAATTACACAAATATTTTGAGTTTTTGTATTTTTAATTTGACTAAAAAAGTGAAATTGGTAAGAGATAGCTGAGTAAGGGTTCCATTCCTGAGACGTATCTCAAGCCTATTTCGAAACAAGTTAATTTTTGTTTATTTCATTTTAAATTATTTAATTTGTGAATTCTCCTTAAAAACGGACTAAAAGAATCTTCATATGCTCAATTGACAGATATTATCAACATATATAGTAACATACGGACATGAGCTAAAATTGAAAAGTTTGTAATATTCAGTGCTCTAGTTTAATTGGAGGAAGCATCTCAAAAAGCAATGGAGTAAAAAAAAAAAAAATTCTGATTTACAAAAATAAAGTATCTAAGATCCGGGTTCCGGGTTGTTATAAGTCTGTAAGGGTGTTTTAACATCTAGTGCCCTAAAACCAACTGGTTTGGGAGTCACTGGCCCAAAACTCGCTACATGGATCAAAGATGCTGCAAAAATATATATATCTGGAATCTGAGTAATTAAGTCCGTAGGGGTGTCTTAACACCTGGTGCCCTAAAGCCAACTGGTTTGGGAGCCACCGACCCAACACTCGCTACATAGATGGAAGATATTGTATATAAATAAAAAATAGAGAAAAATCAAAGAAAAAATTAGAAAAATGAGAAAAATTATTCCATTGCTATAAAAAAGGTGTGAAATCTGATAGAACTTTAGGACAAAAATATTACTCTCTTATCAACTGCACTTATGACTGTTGTGGGCAAAAATGAGTTGATTAATATTTTGTTAGCTGTGTATATGGAGAATGGTAAAAATAATCGGAGATTTTACTTATTCGGTAATTTAGAATAAAAAAACAACTAGTAACTTGGAGTAGAAGTTTCACCTGATTAGTCACTAACTTCTTTATTCTCTTTTCGCTTGTCTTTTTGCTTTTGTGTGCATTAGTTTTAACTAAGTTTTTACTTTTGTAAAATGTTTTTGGGTATCATTGCTGTAAACCCTCACGAGACTACAACTCGTCCCTTAGGGACACCTAGGGGTTTAAAGGCTTGTTGCATACGCTAAATGCAATCGTGCTCCCTACGAAAGTGGCTTAGTTAATTTATTTATGTTATTTTACTCTATGTTTTGCTCGAGGACTAGCAAAATGTTAGGTTTGGGGGTGTGATGAGTGGTATTTATATCACTATTTCCCACTCATTTAACCTAATATTTTGTATAGTTTCTTGAGTTTTGTGAACGTTTGATATGTTTTGTGTTATTTTGTAGATAAATAAAGTTGGAAAGCATTGGAGGCAATTTGGGGCAAAAACGGACAAAAATGCGTCAACGGGGATATTTTGGTCTTAAGCGCGTCGCGACGCCAAGATTCAGCGTCGCGACGTCTAAAATGCACCGAACAGTGATAACGTGCGCCGGGTCCACAAATCAGAATCTGAGAAAACTTTGACTTTGCTAAAATGCGCCGTGCCACGTGTCACCATCACAGCCGATCTGCTAAATGCGCCATGCCACGTGTCAGCATCCTACGGTGCCGACAGTCATCATCGCCACGTGTCGCCATGTCGTCGCCACATCACCGCCATGTCATCAGCCACGTCAGCAAGTCAACAAGTCAATTGCCACGTGTCATGCCACATCATCATCAGCCAATCAGGAAGTGACACGTGTCGCAATTCTATGGAGCCGACAGTCTCTTTCCCATGTGTCGCCACGTCAGCGCCACGTCAGCATCAATTATTGGATATCCTAGCCTTATCTGACACGTGGCGGATAAGAATCTAGCGACCAATTAGAAGCCGCCACGTGTCACAATAATTGAAGCCCAACTACCGCGCATCGTGTCACCTTATCAGCTTATCCAGAATCTTCAAACCAGCGAACCAGAGCGTGCCACGTCGACAAATCAGGCGTCGCGACGCTGAGGACCTAGCGTCGCGACGCTGGATCCTACCGAGGCCTATAAATTGAGCTCGAGATTTCAGAATTCAATGCACCACTCTCTCTCTTATAATCTTTCTAAAGAGAGAGTTTCTCTCTCTACTTTCTTTTAATTTTAGTTTTTAGTTTTTAGTTTTGTAATTAATTTAATTACGTTTTGTTAATATAGTAATTTAATTTTTACTTTTTACTTTTTACAGTTTTTATTATTTACCATGAGGAGGTAACTCCCCCAGCCAGGGTGAAAGGTAATTCTTTTACTGTTACTATTTAGATTAATCTCCCTTAATAATAATATATTCACTATTTAAAATATTGACTTAAAAAGGATACCGCCAGATTGGTCGGTTGGTAATTCATTTTAATATGATTTAAACCTGACTAATAAAGGATACCGCCAGATTGGTAGGTTGGTAATTTAATTTTGGATCCGCCTTTATGGCTGGTTGGACTTAATTTGACTTAATCAGGTTACCGCCTATATGGCTGGTTGGAAAAAGAATCACAAGTTTATATATTATTTTATGGGAGATATCTAAATTAGTAATAGTAAAAGTAATTCCTTTTACCTTAGCATTTTATTTTATTGTAATTTACTTTTCAGTATTTACTTTACCGCATTTTTACTTTATGTCTTTTATTTTCAAGCTTTTACTAGCCCTAGTTATGTGTTGTAACTAAATTAGTTATCTGGGGTTGTGATGAAATCCAATATCACCGTTTTATAAGGGTTAGATTATAGCTTGGGTAATATAAAGATTTATTTATTATGTCTTAAACTTAATGCTTTTTCATTAACTGGCCATTAATAAAATTGATCTGGTAAATCTAAAATGAACTAGACATAGGGATTTTAGGTTTCAGCCTTAGACTCAATAGCCAAGATCTTCCTTGAGGATAGATAACCCTTAATAGATTTCCTTATAGGATAGGAATATACCTGTCGGGCGGGGGTAGCCATAATTGGAACTTAAACTTAATGAATCCAGATAATTTGGTTCACATAGACATATGATTCAATTGGGTTAAACTGGGTATTTGTGTCTGACCATCGACAGAGGCTTACACATAATTTAGTGTTCCAGGTTAATAAATCAATATATTACCAACTTTAAGATAACCACTTCATCTTTAAAATGATATTGGAAGAAATCACAACCCTAGATAGTTTTTAATATTGAATTTTCTTAAAACCTATTTTCGACAATTTTATTTACTTGCTTTTAAATTTAGAATCATCACCATTTCAAATCAATCAATCAACTTGTTAGATATTAGTAATCATTTGACCTCATAAAATTAATAGTTTAGATATTAAGTCCTCGTGGGATCGATATTTTATTTACTACTTGAACGATACGTGCGCTTGCGTTATACGTGTTTGTTTACGCCGGTCAACTTTGCCCAATAAACTAGATTCGTAGACTTTATTTGATTGGAATAAAATCAGTCCTGGTACCCACTCTTCAAAAGTGTGGATATACGAGTCTTGTTTAACTGTGTCCCTAACAACAATGCCACATACAAGTTTCAACCTGATCAAATCAATTTTGAGCTATTAGTTTTTCATGATTTGAGATTTATTTATATTCTAAATATAAATACTGTTATTCACATCTAATGTGTTTATCTCAATATCATCTTTATATAATAAAACACTTTAGTGTTATAGAATATAAAGGTAAATCCACAACGGATTAAACACTGATATAAATATAATGTTTCTTGTCAAACTAGTTACATTATAACAGTTTCCTAATTTAAGTACATACCCGAAGGGTAGTTCCTTAACTTAGGTATGTACGGTTAAAATAGCGATTGTCGTCCGGTTTCCAATCCGCAGATTAATCTCAACTGAAGTCAGTATCCTGCTCATAGCAGATTCTGAACATCAGTACATATTTATATACCACACTAAGTATCTAAAATCCAATTTTAATACTAGTTGTGAACATATTTATGACAAACATATTTGAAGTCAGAGCCTTGCTCGTCATCAATTCATTATTGGGATATGTCATTTTATCTTCCCAGAAGATTATAATGATTTTGCCTTTGCCATTTTCACATTCCAGAAGCCTTTTGCCTAGCCTTGGCCTTTTGGAATATCGAAGTAAGATGCGCCTTGCGCTACTTGCATTATCGCAAACTTTGGCTTTGTCTCATTGAGTATAGCCATTAACTCTCCAAGAGTTTACTATTGCAATAAAAGTACTTCTAAGATCTAATCTATGAAGATCCTTTAATTTCATTATCATACGTTAGGGATCTAATCCTTAGTTCTGATAAAGAAATTAAGGAGTCTATGACAAGTATAATGGATTAAGCACTAAAGTTATCATTACATGAATATTCCAAATATAATGTTCCACTTATTTGCTTAACTCCAGGCTTAGGCCTAATATGTTATTTTATCAAGTAAAGTAACTTATTAGTTTCCAGGACCATCCTGAAATTTATTCCCAATTTGAAAATTAAAGTCGTTTAAATACATTTTCACCCAGGATTATGTTTTAAACACTAATCTTTCAATTATATCTTGATTCTAATAGTCCAACTATTTAATCAACGACTTCTGGTACTATATATTATAATGATTATTATAGTCCAACTATACAATCAAATATAATTTAAATCAATTAACCTCAATTATATTGATTACTATAGTTCAACTATAAAATCAACTATTAATTGAAATTAATTAATTCAAATATATTGATTACTATAATCCAATTATATAATCAACTATAATACAGTCCAACTGTTTATTAAAACAATAATTTAAATATTAGTCCAACTAACATTTAATTTAACGACGAAATAATTTGTGATTGAGCGCGTATGGCAAGTTACTAAACGAATATTGCAAATTTAATACTCGCCTCCCACTATTTTTCGGTGAGCCTCTAACCCTCTGTCGAGTACTCGGGAAACCGTGTTTCATATTGGGCTAGGATCCCGTTAAATATCACACAATCTTGACTTTGGCCAACAAATTGTATGATAATTAACTAGGTAGATCTCTAAGATCGATTGGATCCAATCCAATTCCTAGATCCGGTAGGGGTACATCCAAGTCCGAAACATATATCTTATATATGCCAATACATCCAATATATTACCTAACCTTTTTCCTCTGAATCAACTAAGCCTTGGCTTTGGCACAACAAACTTAGTGATCCCAGTTAAGCGCGACCCATTGACCATGGAAAGCTTCGTAATGAATGTCGATGGATAAGAAGTGGTCTTGACTTTGGCCAACAAACCACAGCTTGGACAAGACACCAATATGGAACAAAGCTCTCGTGATTCAAACACATCCTCGACGGACAAAGGCCTTGACTTTGGCCAACAAGCCAATGCCAGTCTTCGATCTTGAGTAAGAATCACTTAATGGAAGGAAAAACTCTTAATTTTTAGCGAGGGTTTTTCGCGTGCAAATTGGCAACCAATTTATTATCTTTGTTAAGGTCTCATCATCATACACCCTTAAACATGCATTCTAAACACATAATAAAGCGTATGATAAAATAATAATGATATGGGGATGGATACTTTACACAATGATCCTAGATCAAATCTCTCTCCCGCTAGCACATGTATTTACTTGTACCCGTTACATAACACTCCTAAAGAAACTTCATTTACATTGATGGGAATAGGTGAGAAGAGAAATACAATGAGAAATGAGGTAATAGGCTGGACACGTAGGTCCAATTAATAAATTCAAAATTTATTACAACAATTTCTAAAATTGCCCCACCCATCTAATATCCATCTGATATACATTATTCATGCATCGCAACCATGTATTCACACAAGCATGTTATCAATCAATCTAATCCAATTAATTAATCTTATAATTAGTGATCATCCCATGTTCAAACAACGATTTGATTTTTCGCGAGTCAAACTCGCTTTGCGAATAAGTACTCAAAGTACAAATTCTTGAATTTTTTAAACTACAACATTAAATCCAATTTAATATGTATTTAATACTAATTCTCTATTTAATTCCAAATTAAATACTAACTTTATTAATAAACCTTTTACGATTTAAATTCCACATTTAATCGTTACGGGTCTCAAAGCCCGATTATCATCCAATGTTTATTTAATTAAAGTCCAATGGGCTTTTAATTAATTTCTTTAAGGCATGGACTTTTGGTCAACGCGGGTCAAACCCAAAGACTAAAGCCCATTTAAAGGAATCACCCTTATGTGCCTAGAAACCAATTTAGGCCCAATTAAAATTAAGGTCCATTAAGTCATAATTGGACTTTATGGATGTGGTTTTGGGCCCAATTGGATCCAACCAATTTAGCCTAAACCTAACTTGGTACAACCAAGCCCAATAAGCCAATTACAACCTTTAAAGCCCAATTTCCAAAATAAGCCCAAATTAATTAAATTACACAAATCCAATTTCATAATTTAATTAACCTAAAGTGTAATACACAATTAATTACCCAATTAACATTTCTAAAACATCAATTAGCCTAATTAATCATGCAATTTCACAACAAAACATATCCAACACATTTTATCAAAAAATAAAACCCATTTTCATGTTTTGTCATTCTTGACAATATAGGGGTTTTTCATTCCGATTCGGTTTCAATCTAATTGAATCCACAATCATCATTTCCCAAATCATTTAAACTCATCCAATGAATCAAAAATCAGAAAACACCATGAATTTCAAAAACTCATTAGATTCGGCCAAGCCACTATTTTGGGGAAAATTTGTCCAATTCAAAATTCAATCCAATTAAACCTCAAATCAACTTTACCCAATTGTTTTAAGTCGTCCAATGATAAAAAAAAAAAAAATTACCAAGACATTAGGGCTCTTCAATAATGGGCCAAGCCAACACAATTGGGGAAAACTTGATCCAATCAAATTTTATGAAATTGATCATGCAAAACTTCAATTAATCAACATCCAAGCATACTTAATCAATCAATTTAACCAAATCATGCTTAATTGATTTTACCCAATTTTAAACCCTATAATATTTCATGTTCAATTTAGGCTCCAGATACCATTGTTGGTTTCAGTCGGTCCCAAGAATGAAATCAAGCACAAAAAACGCATGTGAATACTCAAAGGAGAATGGCAGAATCATACTCACATTGAACGGATCTTGCGACGCGATGAACACAAGCCTTATCTTCCTCCAAGATGGCTTGGCAGTGAAGCTTTTGGGCAGTGGATTGCTCGGCATTTGCTGCTTTGGCTCCTCCAAGAATTGGCCATGGATGTCCTCCATTGAAGCTCCAAGCTTTGTGATTCCAAGCTCACGAAATCGGTTCTCTATCACCTTAGGAAGACTCATTGTGTGCTAGCACTTGATTTTGCAACAAAATCACTCTCTTGCTTCTCTTCTTGTATTCGGCATAACCAGAAATGGAAGAAGAAAGAAGAATATGGCTCAAAGCCGTGAGAGAAAAGGAGGGAAAGAGATGGGTTTCCTAGAAACCGTGATTGGTAGAGAGAGAGAAAAAAAAAAAGTTTTTATATATTTGATTTTCCAGAAATCAAATACCAAAACCCTTTTTTCCATTTACCAAAAGTCAAAAAGCAAAAACCAATTAATGCTTTTCAACTACCACATCAATCACTCAATAAATCAATCAAATTGTCACATCACTCAAAGTGACATGTGATTTGACGCTTGATGTGACTAGCGATTTGATGCTTGATATCACTTGCGTGCCACATTCGAATTCGAAATGCGAATGCGCTCAAAAAAACACTCGAGCTTGGGTTCGCTAATTAATTGTAAACACAATTAATTACCCAATTAACATTTCTAAAACATCAATTAACCTAATTAATCATGCACTTTCACAACAAAACATATCCAACACATTTTATCAAAAAATAAAACCCATTTTAATGCTTTGTCATTCTTGACAATATAAGGGTTTTTCATTCCGATTCGGTTTCAATCCAATTGAAACCACAATCATCATTTCCCAAATCATTTCAACTCATTCAATGAATCAAAAATCAAAAAACACCATGAATTTCAAAAACTCATTAGATTCGGCCAAGCCACTAATTTGGGGAAAATTTGTCCAATTCAAAATTCAATCCAATTAAACCTCAAATCAACTTTACCCAATTGTTTTAAGTCGTCCAATGATAAAAAAAAATAAAAAATTACCAAGACATTAGGGCTCTTCAATAATGGGCCAAGCCAACACAATTGGGGAAAACTTGATCCAATCAATTTTATGAAATTGATCATGCAAAACTTCAATTAATCAACATCCAAGCATACTTAATCAATCAATTTAACCAAATCATGCTTAAATTGATTTTACCCAATTTTAAACCCTATAATATTTCATGCTCAATTTAGGCTCCAGATACCATTGTTGGTTTCTCATTCGGTCCCAAGAATGAAATCAAGCACAAAAAACGCATGTGAATACTCGAAGGAGAATGGCGGAATCATACTCACATTGAACGGATCTTGCGACGCGATGAACACAAGCCTTATCTTCCTCCAAGATGGCTTGGCAGTGAAGCTTTTGAGCAGTGGATTGCTCGGCATTTGCTGCTTTGGCTCCTCCAAGAATTGGCCATGGATGTCCTCCATTGAAGCTCCAAGCTGTGTGATTCCAAGCTCACGAAATCGGTTCTCTATCACCTTAGGAAGACTCATTGTGTGCTAGCACTTGATTTTGCAAAAAAATCACTCTTTTGCTTCTCTTCTTGTATTCGGCATAACCAGAAATGGAAGAAGAAAGAAGAAGATGGCTCAAAGCCGTGAGAGAAGAGGAGGGAAAGAGATGGGTTTCCTAGAAACCGTGATTGGTAGAGAGAGAGAAGAAAAAAAGTTTTTATATATTTGATTTTCCAGAAATCAAATACCAAAACCCTTTTTTCCATTTACCAAAAGTCAAAAAGCAAAAACCAATTAATGCTTTTCAACTACCACATCAATCACTCAATCAATCAATCAAATTATCACATCACTCAAAGTGACATGTGATTTGACGCTTGATGTGACTACCGATTTGATGGTTGATATCACTTGCGTGCCACATTCGAATTCGAAATGCGAATGCGCTCAAAAACACACTCGAGCTCGGGTTCGCTAATTAATTGTAATACACAATTAATTACCCAATTAACATTTCTAAAACATCAATTAACCTAATTAATCATGCACTTTCACAACAAGACATATCCAACACATTTTATCAAAAAATAAAACCCATTTTCATGCTGTGTCATTCTTGACAATATAGGGGTTTTTCATTCCGATTCGGTTTCAATCCAATTGAATCCACAATCATCATTTCCCAAATCATTTCAACTCATCCAATGAATCAAAAATCAAAAAACACCATGAATTTCAAAAACTCATTAGATTCGGCCAAGCCACTAATTTGGGGAAAATTTGTTCAATTCAAAATTCAATCCAATTAAACCTCAAATCAACTTTACCCAATTGTTTTAAGTCGTCCAATGATAAAAAAAATAAAAAATTACCAAGACATTAGGGCTCTTCAATAATGGGCCAAGCCAACACAATTGGGGAAAACTTGATCCAATCAAATTTTATGAAATTGATCATGCAAAACTTCAATTAATCAACATCCAAGAATACTTAATCAATCAATTTAACCAAATCATGCTTAAATTGATTTTACCCAATTTTAAACCCTATAATATTTCACGCTCAATTTAGGCTCCAGATACCATTGTTGGTTTCTCATTCGGTCCCAAGAATGAAATCAAGCACAAAAAACGCATGTGAATACTCAAAGGAGAATGGCGGAATCATACTCACATTAAACAGATCTTGCGACGCGATGAACACAAGCCTTATCTTCCTCCAAGATGGCTTGGCAGTGAAGCTTTTGGGCAGTGGATTGCTCGGCATTTGCTGCTTTGGCTCCTCCAAGAATTGGCCATGGATGTCCTCCATTGAAGCTCCAAGCTTTGTGATTCCAAGCTCACGAAATCGGTTCTCTATCACCTTAGGAAGACTCATTGTGTGCTAGCACTTGATTTTGCAACAAAATCACTCTCTTGCTTCTCTTCTTGTATTCGGCATAACCAGAAATGGAAGAAGAAAGAACAAGATGGCTCAAAGCCGTGAGAGAAGAGGAGGGAAAGAGATGGGTTTCCTAGAAACCGTGATTGGTAGAGAGAGAGAAGAAAAAAAGTTTTTATATATTTGATTTTCAAGAAATCAAATACCAAAACCCTTTTTTCCATTTACCAAAAGTCAAAAAGCAAAAACCAATTAATGCTTTTCAACTACCACATCAATCACTCAATCAATCAATCAAATTGTCACATCACTCAAAGTGACATGTGATTTGACGCTTGATGTGACTAGCGATTTGATGCTTGATATCACTTGCGTGCCACATTCGAATTCGAAATGCGAATGCGCTTAAAAACACATTCGAGATCGGGTTCACTAATTAATTGTAATACACAATTAATTACCCAATTAACATTTCTAAAACATCAATTAACCTAATTAACCTAATTTTTTTGGATCAAGACCAAATCAAATTGAGCCCCGTAACACCAATATATATGTGGTAGTGAGCAGAAAAACTACTCACTGCCGTTTGGTAATTAGTAAAGAATGTGATGAGGATTTTTTATTTAAATACCGAATGGCCTTCCGTGCTATGTCTCGCAACCAATAGAAAATAGTGTGGGCTAGACTCACAAACTAATCTCTAAACACTTTAGAGATCAAATTGTCACATAAGAATTTTTGTCTTTTGTTTTTGTTCTTCCTATTTTCTTTCAACTCTTGAGAGAAAAGATTGAATAAGGGTGGCTAGGGTTTGGAATAATTGAATTAGGGAAAAAAAGGAAAAACACTTAACCTTTCATGATTTGGGTTTTATTTTACAAAATAAAACAAAACCCTTCCCCTCTCTCTTTGATGAATTTCGGCCAGCCCTACCATTTTTTAACATCAAAATCTTTTTACTTACGTAACATCTCCAATCCGGAAATGTTACCAGCAAGGAATAATGTTGGACAATTATGACCCATAGCATCACTATTTGTAAAAGGCATGGTGTTTTTGTACAAATTACCTATGTGACAAAGGAAATTGCTCTTTTATCATTTTGTAATTGGATTACTTGGATATATAAATGATAAAAGTCTATATGATTACTACTGGATTAATAAGATATGAGACATTATTAATCCACAAAAGGTTTAATAATTCAATATCTATAGTCGTAGTATTATCGAGACTAGACATCGATAATGCAGAATATGCTAGTATTACACTTGGTTTTGGTCATCCAGAGCTTTAATAAGTTTTGTGGATGCCTCTTCTGGGTATACTGAGAATCGTAGTGTATTCGACGTGATGTCAAGATGGAAGTATCACTCCAGTCATATGGAGATGATGATCACGCAGGGATACAGAACTAATACTCTTAAATGCTGCAACTATCGGGATAGTATGACTAGGTCATGATTATCCGATTACAGAGACTAGTTGCTGATGATCCGATATATGCTTCATATGAGGCAGACACAATTCCAGCCACATGTCTAGCATGTGAAATCCGATACCGGATCGTATTACAAAATACATTGTATACTACGCCTGATACATATTATATATTCCATGTTGAATTTTTCTGGAGAATTGGGTAGGGACGGTGTTTTGCTAGAAGCCAACCATGTCTTATAAATCAGTGAGAACGTGGTGCGGGGTACGCACGTGTTCGGATGGTCCGATGACCATATTTACTGCCAATATATCCAGGTATCTCTTGGGTCGCTTCCCAAAGATTCACCAATGACATTTGACTCGAACAGAATTAATCTAGGATTAATTATGAGAGAAAATTAATCTGGGATTAATTATAAGAGAGAGAATTATTCTGGGATTAATTACGGTAAGAATTAATTTGGGATTACTTCGTATAGAAGAGAGAACGTGATTAATTTGGAATTAATCGGCAAAGTAAATTTAATAGTTGAATTGGATTTTATTATTTAATTTATTTAATTGGGCTTAAATAATATATCGGATATATTAATTGAAATTGAATTTCAATACGAAATTAAAATTGGATTTTAATTCAAGCGAACGAATTAATTTAGAATTAATTTGTAAGAGACTTTCTTATTAATTTTGCTAGGCATTATTATATAATTAAATTAGATTAAATTATTTAGCGACGGAAAATTCGCTTAGTCGGATTAAACGAACCGGGCCCACAGTGTGTTGTGTAAGCCAACTTGAATTTGGAATTCATAAATGGGTGGGACCCACAACTTACATCATATGTCACTATTTGTGATCGAATTAGTTGGCTACTTTAAAAGGGCATCTTTTTGGTCAAAACACATACACTTTTGAAATAAGTTGGACTTACATACACCTTTGGAAGGGAAAATTTTGTTTCAATTTTGGACAAAGCTAGCACTTTCGGAGTTATAGAAAGGTGATAGGGAAACTCACCCAAGAGTTTGGAACTCAAAAGGAGGGCTTGAAGCTTCTACATCCATGGAAAAGTTTTGAACTTCAACCGATTATTGTGAGTTTTTCCGCAACTTATCTTGTTATATTCACACTCGAATCAATGTTTAGGATCCTTGGCATGTCTTAGAGACACTAACAATGGTATCAGAGCCACCTAAACTTGATTTGAAACTTAGGGTTCTTAATTTAAATTTGGGAATTTTATGCTTGGAGTGTGAAAATTCGAAATTGGTTGTTTGGTTGTGTTTGGATAATGATGAATTGGATTTGTGCATCTTTGGATTTGTGAAAAATTGATTAGATTAATTTTCCTCAAATTCCCACATATGGCCGAAAGTAACCATAGGGGATCTCATGGGGATTTTTTGAAATTAGACTATTGGATTAGTTTAATGCATGAAATGAATGTTAGTTGTTGGTTTAATTGGATTGAAATCAAAGTTGAATGTTGTTTCATGTTATTGCCGTGGGATGTAGCATGTTGAAATGAGTTGATTTTGCTTTAATTTTATGTTGGACATGAATTTGAAATTGAGCATGATTAATTGGATTAATTAGTGTTTTGGAAAAATTAGATTAATTGATTAATTGTGTTAATTACACTTTAATTGGATTAATATGTAATTTGGAATAATATGTTAATTTAATTTGTTGTATTTGGGCTAATGGGCTTGCTTGGGCCGAGTATAGTTTTGGACAATTGGGTTGGGTCCAATTGGGCCTAATACCATTTCCATAAAGTCCAAATATTATTATTGGGCCTTTAAAAAAATTTAAGGCCTAATGGGCCTAAATTGATTTTTGGCATAGGGTGATTCCTAATTGGGCCTTGATATCTTGGGTTTGATCCATAATGGCCAAAGCCCATGCATAAAGAATTAATTCAAAGCCCATTGGACTTTAATTGAATAGGCATTGGATGTTAATTGGGCCTTTCAGACCCAACTGATTTGGATTTGGAATCCAAGTCTATAAGGCACTATGAAAAGTGTAATTGTTTGATTTGGAATTAAACACGAATTAGTATTGGATACAATTTAAATTGGATTTGAAATTGTAGTTGGATATAATTCAAGAATACTTACTTTTAGTATTTATTCTTAAACGATTTGGACTCGCGCAAATCAAATCGTTGTTTGAACATTGGATGGGCACTAATCAAAGATCAATTAATTGGATTAGATTGATAGACAACATGCTTTGTGTGAATACTTGGATGTATTTGTATGAATAATGTATATCAGATGTACATTAGATGGGTGTGGGTAATTTTTGAAATTGTTGTAAATTTGGAATTTATTTAATTTGGACTTGCGTGTCCAGCCTTTCACCTCATTATCTCTTTGTATTTATCTTCTCACCAATTCCCCTCAATGCAAATGAGGTTTCTTTATGTATTATGTAATTGGGTAGAAGAATGTAAATGTAAAGTGCTAGAGGGAGAGAGGAAAATGAGAGATTTGTTCTAGGAATAAATTGTTATATATCCATCCGCATATCATTATTATTTTAATCGCGCCTTATTATGCTTTTAGAATGCATGTTTAAGGGTGTATGATGAGACATAATCAAAGATAATAAATTGGTTGCCAATTTACGCGAAAAACCTTCACTTTAATATTAAGTGTTTTCCTTCCATTGAGTGGTTCTTTCTCAAGATCCAAGATTGGCATTGGTTTGTTGGCCAAAGTCAAGATCATTGTCCATCGCGGATGTGTTTGAACAACGAAAGTTTTGTTACATATCGCATGTCTTGGGCAATTGTGATTTGTTGGCCAAAGTCAATGTCACTTCTGCACATCCACATGGATTACGAAGCTTTCTCACTGTCAATGGGTCACACTTAACTGGAATCATTAAGCTTGTTGAGCCAAAGCCAAGGCTTAGTTGATTCAGAGGAAAAGGTTAGGAAATATATATTGGATATATATCTTGGACTTGGAGGTCCACCTACCAGATCTAGGAATTGGATGGGATCCAATTGATCTTAGAGATCTACTTATTTAAGTTTCATACAGCTTGTTGGCCAAAGTCAAGGTTGTGTGTTATTTAACGGGATCCAAGCCCACTAGGAAACTAGGTTTCCCGAGTACTCCACATATGGTTAGAGGCTCGCCGAAAAATAATGGGAGGCCAGTATTAAATTTGTAATTTCGTTTAATACTTGATTACACGCGCTCTTTTATTTTATTTATCGTTGTTATAAATATATTAGTTGGACTAATATCGATTATTTCTTTCTTTGAACTGTTGGACTGTATTCAAACTACTCCACTTGTAGTTGGTTATATAGTTGGACTATAGTAACCATTACATTTTCAGTGTACCCAAAATCGTTGATTGGATAGTTGGAGTATAGCAATCAAGATGGCTGGAAAGATTAGCGTTAGGGACATATCGTTGATTGGATACTTAAAAGAATATGGTATTCTTGTTGGGGTTTTTAAGGGGGAATATCGGTAACGCATCGAAATAGTGGAAAATCAAAATTTTCCGATTTCAAAACTTTTTCTCGGATCAATCAAATAAACTTATTTATTTAATTATCCAATTATGAAATTCTGAAAAATTACACAAGAGATCAAATTTCTTGGTAATTACCGAATTGCCCCAAAACTTTATAAATTGATTATTTTAGTCCAAAAGTAGTCAAATACAATTTTGGATGATTCTAAATCATTTCTAAAATATTTTTCAACACATTTAATGCAACAAAATTAGATTTCACACAAATCCCCAATTTTTGAGCAATAACCGTGAGCACCCCAAAATTTCCAATTAATTACAATTTGGTCCATTTAGTTCAAAACATGCCAAGATCAAATCCAATCAACCTAAAATTTTATATGCATCATATTCAATGCATCACATATATGAAAAGCCCCAAATTTGGAGAGGGTTATGATCCTTAATTTTTCAATTTCATCAAATTGTACAATTTGACCAAATTTACAAAATCCAACACTTTAATTCATTCAATACTTCACCAATCAAGCCTCACCACTTTGAAATAACTCTAGAACAATTCTAGGTCACCAAGGAGTGGCTTACTAACTCTAGAATGACAACTTTGATGTTCAAAGAATCAAAAGTAAGCTTTAAAACAAGTTTAAGCTCACTTACATGCATCAATATTTCACACAAGTTCTTAACCAATAAAACACAAACTATAAGAAGATAGATAACATCAAAGCATCACAAATTGAAGCTAAATATGTTATAAACATTTTTCATGTTGGAGGAATTGAAAGAAAACTTACAAATGCTTAAGCTTTGCAAGATTTTCTTCTTTTCTCCAAACCTTTTCTCTCAACCACTTTTGTGCTCTATTTTGTGTATATGAACTTATCTAACCCTAAAAGATGAAACAAAACAATATATACTCACAAATTAAAGCCTTGGCCGAAATTGGTAAGAAATATCAAGATATTTTATTTTTTGTTTCATTTAATTTACAACTTGTCAACTTGTTTTCTAAATCATTACATTTTAATGAATTATTCAACCAAGTCAACAATTGCAACTTAATAATATAACACTTATATTTATTTTAGGGTGTTGGCAAAAATTAAAGAAAATAAAGGATATATGGATATTTTCAATTTTAACAATTAAAACAAATATCATAGGAAGTAAAATTCAATTTGACAACCTTTTCCTTTAATGTAAAGTCAAACATTTACACTTATAATCATTTCCTAACTTTATCATTTGGTGAGATATTTATATTTTAATTATATTAATCATTTAATAATTAAATAATTAATTAATTAATTAAATACAAATATCTCAAATATATGTATTATATTTACTTTAAATATCTCAAATACATATATTAATGATATATGTCAAATACCTTTATTTGACACTTTATTAATGTGTATTTAATAATATCATATATTAAAAACAAATACACATTAATTAGGAAATGACGGTTCGGTCCGTTTGCATTCATCTTTCGTTTAACGTTTAAACGATTTATAAATAATCACCATTATTCATAAAAGTTGCCCTAGAGCTCGACGAGTATATTTCATTAGTGAGACTCTCTAGATTCAGGTATATCCGTCACAAAATCTAATTTCGTGTCCATAATTTACCCACCCGTAAACTATGACGATCACATATAAACTAGCTGAATCATACTGGTCGAGATCATTGCATACATATAATCCCTCCGTCACAGGTATCCAGATAATACCAGAGATATAGATGTAAACGTCAAATCTCTCTAGGTATTATCTCGTCGACGTATCTATTAGCAATCTCTAAATAACATTCGGAACTTACTTCCGAAGTATACTATGGCCACATATTTAATAGACAGCTAATCATATATGGACTACCTATGCTCTGTACACAGAACTAACGGATCCTATCTTGATACACACATGATATCCTGAGGATCGGTCCACACCCAACGAACAAGCGGAGGTTTGATCTAAATAGATCGGTGACGTGACTGCCATCTAAGTGTGAATGATGTCTTATTCATCCACAGTGGTATCTCAAGTCGAAGGACCACTATGCTACTCAACCCGAGAAGATTCTTATTGACGTTGGTGTACCATCTATTAAGAATCTTCGGTGAGTCGTTCAATGTTTATCTATTATAAACACCTACACGTCTATACGAGTCTCCCTAGACTCATGGTTCATTGGGATAAACCATCAGACCAAGTCTCGATATACGACATGTACTGGTCTCAACGTATTTTACTAACCAACCCATGTTAGTGAATCTTGACCAGGAACTATATTTGATAATATACATTTAACAGTGACACGTCCCAATGTCAATTACAAACTACCTTTGTAACTGTGTACTGCATTATATATTATCGGGCCTTTGTCTAATATATACATATCACTAAACCATATTTAGTTTCAATCTAATAGTAATTAGATCGAATAAGTATATAAAAACAAGAGGTGTAACCACTAAGTAAGTAATATTATGGAAAAAATTGGATGTTCGTATTCATGAATCTGACATAAATAATGTCCAGATTGGCGCTCTAAGCAGCAACCCCAACAATTTATCCCACTTGCTCTTGTTCCAATCCACGGTATCATATAAACATCTCAATGTCCATCGTACACACATAGCCCTCAAAAGCTCACCTAGAACCTAAGAGGTAGGCAACAAGAAGTAGGTCCGCTAAAACATAAGGAGTTTGTCAAACAAACTCCATCGTTCCCATAGCCATCATCATTAATATTTTGTAGAATCTAAATTATACCTTAATATGACTCTGATGCTACACCAGTATTGTGCTATAGCTACTGAGTTGTCCAAGTATTTAGGGATCAAATCCAAAATACTATGCGGACAACCGCAAACACAACACCAATATAAAACTTCTAATTTATAAGGTCACTATGCAACTTCATAAGTCAATACTTCATAAGTTGCATCTAATTCCACTGAATAGTAGAATCCTTCGTGACACTCCCACTGCATCTTTTGTGACTATTTATGACGTAGACTGTCCAACGTCATAATTAGTCTCAAAACTAATATGACCCTAATGGTTGCAGACTGCATTCTCCATGAATTATAAACTCATTTTTAATATCTCAAAGATCACAAAGAACATGTTTTAAGATCCATCCTATGGTCTATAAGGTATCAAAATAACCCGTAACAATTACGATTAAATCGATTTCTTTAATCGCATATAATAAAGTATTCACTATGTCATCATCAAATGATACATAAGATTGATTAGACATTCTAATCAATATCTCTTTGGAAAAATGAATCATCATTTACGAAAGATGAATACTATATATAAGACAGACAATAATTGCCCAACAGTTCTACTAACTGTCATACAGATAGCATTGTTATGTCCTTTATTAGATCATATCTAAAGCACGACTAATAGGAGTATCTCACAAGTCTCCAAGTTTTATATCATATATAAAACTTTATATCAAATATAAAAGAAACTACTCCCACTGCTTTCACGGAGTAAAGAAGACTTAGGTAAATCTTTTACCTTACAAACATCTCATTATTACGATAATAATGATAATGTTGTTAGGATATATAACACTAGAAAGTAATTTGTACGCTCCCACTAAACCTTCAAGAACATATGTATTCTTTATACTTTGACAAGATCATATAATCTGACTGATATCAATAATAGAGAATACAGATTTCCGGAAGACTTATCCGAGTCTACAATAGGCTCTATAAGCTAGCACACTAAACTGTGATCTCAGCAGAACACGAATGCTAGGGCCATTCCAGAATGAACTCTTCAAACAAAGAAATCACAACTGATCTCTTATCTGAATAAGTCATTCAAAAAATGCCACTTTGCATTCTTTGGCTAAAAAGTACAGTTTAATATCAACATTAACCAATATATCTTTAATTGTTCAATTAGCGTGACTAGAGATAAGTTTTCTCAGAATCTACAATAGATTGCTGATTATAACTTTTCTCACTGCCATACTATAAAGGCCAAACCGTTAATAAGCTCACACCGCTTTCGCTGCGTAAACAATTAGCACATATCATAAACTAATTCATAATGAAAGCTTAATCAAGTTCAAAACTTGATCGTAGTAAGCTATGAATAATCTTAGATCTATAGTTCAATGGTGAACTTCCAGAATCGATATCAAATATCCCTTCCATTATAAGTTATAGGATAATTTTATTTGGTAAGAAAACAATAGAACCATTAAGTATCAAATACTCGTAAATGATTCTGATATCGTATTAGACTTATATAGAAGATGTATAAGGGTTGTTTCATCTTATTAATTACGTAGTTCCATTTATAATTTATCATTCTCGCATTTGACTTCAATAAGTCAAGTCTTTTCTAAAATAGTTAACATCCGATGTTACACACCAAGTAATAAAACGATTTTATTACTTAGGATTGTAGGAAAGATATTCTATCAAATAGAATACAATATTCTATTAATAGAAAGATTCAAATCTTAAACTTTTCAAGATTTGGATTTTCTACTTATACATATCATTTATGTAACTGTAGAAATTAATGGAACCTAAATTAAAAGGATGAACTAGTGTTACTGGAGCATATCCCCAAGAGTATTGAAACTAATTCGGTAACATTCAATATACAAACAAATCAAATCGTATAAGATTCGACTGCTCCCACTACTCAATTCCATCAAGATGGAATCATGGAAGAATAATATTGAATAATAATCATATTCACTGAATAATCTTAGAACTAATTGCTTTAAATTCATATGTTTGATCGTATCAAATATCTTTGAATAGTTCAAAGACATGTAATGAATTTTAAGGGTATAGTTCTCATAAAACTTTAGATTGAATATATTTGAACAAGTCAAAAATGTTCAACTTATGTTTCATCAGAACAGATTGAAAGTTCTTGATCATTTCAAGACGTTAAATATGTGTTCTTTCAGAAAAACGTAACTAATTTATGACAATTCATAAACTAAGTTACGAAGTAAAGAAAACTACCTTAAACAATTACAATTCATTAAACTACATACATCTAATATATCAGTTTAATAAATCTGGTGGTCTAATGACAATCATTGGTTAAACAAGATTTTAATCACCTTCCCGAATACATTATTCATTAAATGGATAAGGATATGTGGTGTGATCTCGTATCAAACCATCTTTTACCATACGGAATATGCATCCAATGCTCAAGTTATAAATCTAATAAAGCACCGTTCTAAATTATTTACTTTACCTAATAATTTTTCTTAATGTTTATCTCTACGTCAATGACACTACTAGTTATATTTAAAATATATAACAATTTTTTATAAAGAACAAGTAACTATATAATAGTCGCAAGTTCCGATATCAAATATCAAAACAATCGTTAACTAATATTTTAAATAACTAGATGGAGATATGGTATCCAATACCTATAGTTGTAGTATTGTGAAAATCAATATTTTTTATACACAACTATACGCATCTCTTTTCTTCAGCTTTACTATTTGCAATCAACTATTCAGAACAATTGCAAATAATTGATTAGCAAATTGTGTCAGACACATTGCCTCTAAAGGTCATTAAAGCTAAGAAATGTGATTACTAGATAAACAAATACCTAATTGGGCTTTCTTAATGTCAGTCAAGAATCTCGAGACATGAACTAATTCAAGTCAATTCTTACTACATAAGAAACTATTCTCTCTAAAGTATTATACCATAAAAGGGATATCTATCTAGATTATCTATCATGACTTATAAACTAAGTCATTAAGCATCTTGATTTTTGAAGAAAATCGGAACAACAGTTCCCAATGGTTTAGACCAATCTAATAATATCCTAGTCTAGTAGTATCTAGAACCTATTCTAGAATAACTGCAACCAAAAGTCAAGTCAGATAACATATCAAAATATGTGTGCAGTGAATTAAAAGTTTAATTCTATCTAATATAGATTAAGGAAAACAAACAAGAGGCTATTTGCATAATAATACACACTGCATAAGTTAAGGAATTTTTAAACTCAGCAGTGCCTCCCACTATTTTACGTAATACCGTAATCCCCAACGGAAAAATGAGAATTCAATAATTAAATCGAATTCCATAATGGGAAGAGGACCCCATGAATATATTTTGACTCACAGCAGAGGCACGGTCTAGCCTACGTATATTCACAGGTAGACAACTCATTATCAATCACTCACTAGTGACTCATGGGTTTCCGGTCCTGGTCGTTTCTCATTATCGTTGCTAAGGCAGGCCCACAAGGAGACGTACCAAGGTTAAACTCGTCAATGATAAACTCACGTTACTTGCGTAACCCTAACAGCTAGGGCAAGTTTAGGATTCCGCTTTCGCTTGAATTTATCTAGTATCTAATATACATTCGGCATAAATAAATCTCTATCAGCTACACCCTCACAGCAGAGGCACGGTCTCGAATGTAGTCACGGAAAAATATTCATAAACTGTATTGACAAGATGGACCAAGAAACAAGTATTCAAAATACTAGTTACTTTAAAACCTTATTAAGCGGGGATATTCCATAAAGTGTCATACACTTTAAATTTAATCAAATTAAAAGAAAGCATGCATGTATCAAGTAAAGAAAAGAAATAACATTAGATTTCAAAGGGCTAATCATATCGGGTGTCCAGAAGCAGACACGCTCTGATACAATTTTGTTGGGGTTTTAAGGGGGAATATCGGTAATGCAGCGGAATAGTGGAAAATCAAAATTTCCGATTTCAAAACTTTTCTCGAATCAATCAAATAAACCTATTTATTTAATTATCCAATTATCAAATTCTGAAAAATTTCACAAGAGATCAAATTTCTTGGTAATTACCGAATTGTCCCAAAACATTGTAAATTGATTATTTTAGTCCAAAAGTTGTCTAATACAATTTTGGATGATTCTAAATCATTTCTAAAATATTTTTCAACACATCTAATGCATCAAAATCAGATTTCACACAAATCCACAATTTTTGAGCAATTGCCGTGAGCACCCCAAAATTTCCAATTAATTATAATTTGGTCCCTTTAGTTTCAAACATGCCAAGATCAAATCCAATAAACCTAAAATTTTACATGAATCATATTCATACCATATACATCACATATATTAAAATCCCCAAATTTGGAGAGGGTTATGAAGCCTAATTTTTCAATTTCATCAAATTGTCCAATTTCACCAAATTTACAAAATCCAACACTTTAATCCATTCAATACTTCACCAATCAAGCCTCACTACTTTAAAATAACTCTAGAACAATTCTAGGTCACCAAGGAGTGGCTTACTAACTCTAGAATGGGAACTTTGATTTTCAAAGAATCAAAAGTAAACTTTAAAACAAGTTTAAGCTCACTTACATGCATCAATCTTTCACACAAGTTCTTAACCAATAAAACACAAACTATGAGAAGAGAGATAACATTAAAGCATCACAAATTGAAGCTAAGTATGTTAGAAACATTTTTCATGTTGGAGGAATTGAAAGAAAACTTACAAATTGTTAAGATTTCCAAGATTTTCTTCTTTTGTCCAAACCATTTCTCTAAACCACTTTTGTGTATATGAACTTATCTAACCCTAAAAGATGAATCAAAACAATATATACTCACAAATTTAAGCCTTGGCCAAAATTGGTAAGAAATATCTAGATATTTTATTTTTTGTTTCATTTAATTTACAACTTGTCAACTTGTTTTCTAAATCATTACACTTTAATGAATTATTCAAACAAGTCAACAATTGCAACTTAATAATATAACACTTATATTTATTTTAGGGTGTTGGCCGAAATTAAAGAAAATAAAGGAAAAATGGATATTTTCAATTTTAACAATTAAAACAAATATCCAAGGAAGTCAAATTCAATTTGACAACATTTTCCTTTAATGTAAAGTCAAATATTAACACTTATAATCATTTCCTAAATTTATCATTTGGTGAGATATTTATATTTAAATTATATTAATCATTTAACAATTAAATAATTAATTAATTAATTAAATACAAATATCTCAAATATATGTATTATATTTACTTTAAATATCTCAAATACATATATTAATGATATATGTCAAATACTTTATTTGACAATTTATTAATGTGTATTAATAATATCATATATTAAAACAATACACATTAATTAGGAAATGACGGTTCGGCCCGTTTGCATGCATCTTCGTTTAACGTTTAAACGATTTATAAATAATCACCATTATTCATAAAAGTTGCCCTAGTGCTCTACAAGTATATTTCATTAGTGAGACTCTCTAGATTCAGGTAATCCGTCAAAAAATCTAATTTTGTGTCCATAATTTACCCACCCGTAAACTATGACAACCACGGATAAACTAGCTGAATCATACAGGTCGAGATCATTGCATACGTATAATCCCTCCGTCATAGGTATCCAGATAATACCAGAGATATAGATGTAAACGTCAAATCTCTATAGTATTAGCTCGCCGACGTATCTATTAGCAATCTCTAAATAACATTCAGAACTTACTTCCGAAGTATACTGTGGCCACATATTTAATAGACTGCTAATCATTTATGGACTACCTATGCTCTGTACACAGAACTGACGGATCCTATCTTGAAAGACACAGGATATCCTGAGGATCGGTCCACACCCAACGAACAGGCGGAGGACTGATTTAAATAGATCGGTGACGTGACTGCCATATTATTGGGTTTTCTAGGTGATCCCAAGATCAATTAAGTAATGAAAAATGCGAATGGAATACAACAAAGAAATTTGTGGAAATACTCACTTTTATCGGATTTGCGATGCGAATAACTCAAAATTTTCCTTGTAGCATTCGGCTAAGGTCCCTTTGTGTGCTCCTTGTGTTTCGGTCATGCTCCTCCATAGATGTCCTCCAAGCTCCAAGCTATGATTTGAAATTCCATGCTCATGAATGGGTTCCATATCACCTTTGTAAGACTCCTTATGTGTGCTAGCACTCTTGAAAAATTGCAACAATTCTTCACTTTGCTTCTTTTAACTCTCGGCCAATGAGAGAATATATTGAGAGGAAATGGTTTCCAAAGCCGTGGCGGGAGGGAGAGGAGAGAGAAGAGATGAGTTGGTTTTGTGTATTTTTTAAAAAAAAAAACATATACCAAAAATCTAACCAAATTTGGTAAAAGCTTTTCCAAAATACTTAAACCAATTTTGGAGGCAAAATGGCATTCAATGCCCTCAACAACCACCATCACTGAATAGTGACTAGTTGTCATTCACCAAAAGGTGACTTGCATCACATCACTCAAAGTGACTAATGATGTGACGCTTGATGTGACTTGTGGGCCCCACTTGATTCGAAATGCGAGTGGGCCCACAAACACTCCCAGGCTCGGGTTCGCTAATTCCGAATTAACAAATTTTCGGTTGCGACGTTATTAAATCAAACTAAATTAAATAATTATGCTTAGAAAAATTACTATTCACGTCGTTAGCGAATTAATTCTAAATTAACTCATTCGCCCGAATTAAAATCCAATTTTAATTACGCATCGAAATCTAATTTCGTATAATATATCGAATATATTATTTTATCGATTAATTCCAAATTAATTGTTCTCTCTCTTTAAATAATTTTTTATCCCAGATAAAATATCTCCGTAATTAATCCAAGATTAATTTTCTCTCAATACTAATTAATCACAGATTAATTATGTGCGAGTCATACGTCATCGGTGAAATCTTAGGGAAGCGACCCATGAGATCCCTGGATATGTTGGCAGTAAATCCGGTCGTCGGACTATCCAAACACGTACGTACGTAGTACTACGTTTTTTACCGATTACAAGACAGGTTGGCTTCTAGTAAAGCACCGTGCCTACCCAATTCTCCCAGAAATATTCTTAAAGGAATATGTAATCTATATCAGGCGTAGTATACGTAGTATTGCGTATTGCGATCCCAGTATCGGATGTCACGTGCTAGGCCTGAGCTGGAATTGTGTCTGCCCCTGCCCCGTACGAAGCACATATCGGATCTGGTAACTAGTCTCTAAATAATTGGATCAACATGACCTAGTCATATTATCCGGATAGTTGTAGGAATATAATAGCACCAGTTCCGTATCCTACGTGACCATCATCTCCATATGACTGAAAGTGATACTTCCCATCTTGACATCACACCCAATACCACTACGATTCTCAATATACCCCAGAAGAGGCATACACAGAATCGGTTAAAGCCCTGGACGACAAAACCAAAAGTATATTGATTGTCGCAAGTATTAAGCGGTGCAAGTCTCAGGTTAAGACCCAAATACACCTACCCTGATTCAGACTTCCATAGACACATAGTCATACTACCAATGGAATTTCGATGGGTCTATCCAGAGCAGAGCTGTTCCCGTACCATCGGTAAACCACAACCTCCTTTTTACACTTGCATATTATCCAATACCCAAATATATGAGAACTATGTTGTTATGCTCCCATAACCGCACAAAGGGCAATACTAGTCTATTCCGCATTATCAATTTCCAATCTCTATATACTCCGACTAGGGATGTTTTATGATTAAACCTTCATGGATTGATATGTCTCATATCTTATCAATCCGGAACTAATCATATGGACGTTTATCATTTATATATCCCGGTATATAATTACAAATGATAAAGAGCAATTTCCTCCTTTGTCACAAAGTTAATTTGTACAACAACACCATGTTCTGTACAAATAGTGATGCTATGGGTCATAATTGTCTAACACATCTAAGTGTGGAGGATGTCTCATACATCCACAGTGGTATCTCAAGTTGAAGGACCACTATGCTACTCAACCCGAGAAGATTCTTATTGACGTTGGTGTACCATCAATTAAGAATCTTCGATGAGTCGTTCAGTGTTTATATATTATAAGTCTATATGAGTCTCCCTAGACTCATGGTTCATTGTGATAAACCATCGGACCAAGTCTCGATATACGACATGTACTGGTCTCAACGGATTTGACTAACCGACCAGTGTTAGTGAATATTGACTAGAAACTATATTTGATAATATACATTTAACAGTGACACTTCCCAATGTCAATTACAAACTACCTTTGTAACTGTGTACTACATTATATATTATCGGACCTTCGTCTAATATATACATATCACTAAACCACATTTAGTTTCAATATAATAGTAATTAGATCAGATACGTATATAAAAACAAGAGGGGTAACCACTAGTAAGTAATATTATGGAAAAATGGGATGTTCGTATTCATGAATCTGACATAAATACGGTACGGATTGGCGCTCTGAGCACCAACCCCAATAATTTCTCTCCATTTTGCTTCAATTTGATTACATATAACTCTAAGTTATTCATATACAAACATTCTTAAACAAACAATTTGTCAAAATCATGCTTAAAAATAAATAAATCAAAGCCCCAAATTTTACTCAAGAACCCTAAAAACGTTTTTATGCACAAATGGCTCAAGATACCATTGTTAGTTTTCAATCAAGTCCCAAGGATCATAAATCATGCATAAACGAGTTGAATACATATCAAAGAAGGTGCGGAATAACTCACATTGATCGGTAAGATGCAACGATGATGACAAATTCGCACTTCATGTTTCGCCTGCCTCTTCTGCCTCCCTCCAAGCTCGGCAATCGCAGTGAACTGAGCTCCCATTTCGGCTTTGGGTGGTCCTCCATTGATGCTCCAAGCTCCAAGCTTCACAAGGTGATTCCTTGCTCACGAAATCACTTCCCTAACACCTTTGTATTCCTCCATGGTGTGCTAGCACATAGATCTTGTAACAAGATCATTGCTTCTCCAATTTCTTTCGGTCAAACCAGAGAAAGAGATGAAGAAATCGGTCCAAGACCGAGAGAGAAGATGAAGAAGTTTTTTGCTCCAAAATGAACGAAAACGTGAAGGAGGAGAGAGAGTGAATTGATGAAAAAGAAAAATTGTAATTGGCTTTATATTTTCCCAAAAAATAATAAACCATTTACCTTTTTCCAATTTCAAAAACAAACATTAAATGCTTGTCAATCACTATAAATCAACTCACATCAATCACTCAAATGTCACAATCACTCAAAGTGACATGTGATTTGACGATTGATGTGACTTGCGATTTGACGCTTGATTTGACTTGCGTGCCGCACTCGAATTCGAAATGCGAATGCGCTCGCAATCAATCCCGGGCTCAGGTTCGTTAATTCCAAATTAACGATTTTCCGTTGCGTCGTAATTAAATGATTACGCCTAGCGAATTCACTATTCACGTCGCTAACGAATTAATTCTAAATTAATTCGTTCGCCCCGAATTAAAATCTAATTTCAATTCCGCGTCGAAATCTAATTTGGTTATAATATATCGAATATATTAAGTTATCGATTAATTCCAAATTAATCGTTCTCTCTCTTTAACGATATTTATCCGAGATAAAATATCTCCGTAATTAATCCCAGATTATTTTCTCTCTCATCGAATTAATCCCAGATTAATTAAAGGCGAGTCATACGTCATCGGTGAATCTTCAGGAACCGACCAATGAGATCTCCGAATATGTTGGCAGTAAATACGGTCGTCGGACTATCTGAACACGTAAGTACCCTCGTACTACGTTTATAATACGATTTAACAAGACAAGGTTGGCTTCTAGCAAAGCGCCATGCCTACCGAATTCTCCAGAAATATTCTTACAGGAATATATATAGATCTGTATCAAGCGTAGTATACCGTACTATTGTGCATATCGCCCAGTATCGGATAGTCACGACGTGCTAGGGCTGGGGCTGGATAAGTGTCTGCCCCGTCCGAAGCACATGTCGGATGTCTGGTAACTAATCTCTATAATCGGATATGCATGACCTAGTCATAATATCCCGATGGTTGCGCAACACTTAAAAGCACTAATACCGTATCCTGCGTGACATCATCTCCACTATGACTGAAGTGATACTTCCGTCTTGACATCACACCCAATACACTACCTCTCTGATAAACCCAGAAGTGGTGTACGCATAACCACCTTTTTAAAACCCTGTACCACCAAGACCAAAGTCTATCGATTATCGTAAGTATTAGCGATGTAAGTCTCAGGTTAAGACTATACACACCTACCTTGATTTCGGCCTCCCATAAACACATAGTCATAATACCAATGGGATTCCGAAGGGTCTATCCAGAGCGAAGCTGTTTCCCGTACCATCGGTGAAACACGACCTCCTATCGCACTTGCATAAGTATCCAATACTTATATATATGAGAACTATGCCGTTGTGCCCTCACAACGCACCCAAGTGCAATACTAGCCTATTCCGCATTATCGATGTCCAGTCTCGATAATACTCCGGCTAGGGATATTTAATGATTAATCCTTCGGGGACTGATACTGTCACATATCATTCTCAATCCAGGAACTAATCATAGGGACCTCTCTTCATTTATATATCTATGGTGATCTAATCATAAATGATGAGAGTGCAATTTCCTTGTTACATAGTTAATTTGTACAACAACACCATGATCTGTACAAATAGTGACGCTATGGGTCATATTATCCAACAGTAAGGTCTATGATGAGTCGCCTAGAGCTACCTATTTCCTTATGGGATATGCATTGAACGGTGCAATACATATTTTGAATAAGGTTCCGTCAAAGTCTGTTTAACAGACTCCGTATGAGATATGGACAGGAAAGAAACCGAGTTTCTCATTCCTGAAGATTTGGGGTTGCTGGGCATACGTCAAACATTTGGAAGGTACCAAACTTGAACCCAAATTGAATAAATGCCTATTCGTATGATATCCTAGGGAAACCAAAGGATATTACTTCTATCACCCACAAGAGAACAAAATATTTGTTGGTATACATGTAGTTTCCCTTGAGAAGGAATTCCTAAATGCAGTGGTTTGTGGGAGGAAAGTAGAACTCGATGAAAATCAAAGTGATACTGTTTCTGGCACAGAATCCTTAACAGAACATGAACAGTCCATCAGGGATGAGACTGTACCATAATCTTTGAATACGCAAGGACCGCGTAGATCAGAGAGAGTCAGAAAACAACATGAGAGGTATGGGTTTCTAATCTCACCTATCATTTGGATATTAATCTTATTGAGGATAATGAACCGGCTACGTATGAGGAATCAATACAAGATATCTATTTCGCTTTATGGCAAGAGGCCATGAAGTCCGAAATGGATTCCATCTACACCAACCAAGTTTGGACACTGGTTGATGCACCAGAAGGCGTAAAGCCTATTGGTTGCAAATGAGTCTTCAAGAAGAAAACCGACATGGATGGCAACATACAAACGTACAAAGTTAGGCTTGTAGCGAAAGGGTATCGTCAACGACATGGTGTCGATTACGATGAAACTTTTTCACCCTTTGCCATGATTAAATCCATTAGGATAATGCTTGCTATAGCTGCATATTTCGATTACGAGATATGGCAGATGGACGTCAAAACCACTTTCTTTAACGGAAACCTTTTGGAGGATGTTTATATGCAACAGCCTGACGGTTTTATCATACCAAGACTTGCAAACAAGGTTTGTAAGTTAAATCGATCCATTTATTGATTGAAGCAAGCATCGCATTCTTGGAACCAATGTTTTGATGAGATCATAAAAGAATATGATTTCGTTCAAAACGAGGATGATCCTTGTGTATATAAGAAGGTTAGTGGGAGCGCACTGACATTCATTGTCCTTTAACGTGATGATGTATTCTTATTGGCAATGACATTCCCATGTTAACATCGGTGAAAGCTTGGCTTCATTAAAATTCTCCATGAAGGATCTGGGAGAAGCTGCCTTTATTCTAGGAATAAAGATCTATCAGGATAGATCTAGAAAGCTGCTTGGACTCTCCCATGTTGGGTTTCTAGGTTATCCCAAGATCATTCAAGCAATGAAAATAATGTGAATACAATAAAGAAGTATGGCGGAATCATACTTACATTGATAGGATTTGTGATGCGACAAAACAAAAAAATTTCTTTCTCCCTTGAAGCTCTCGGCATTGCCTCCAATTTGTGCTCCATGTTGGATCTTCAAGCTCAAAGCTTGGTGTGTGGATTCCATGCTCATAGATGGGTTTCCCTATCACCTTCGTATGACCTATTTATTGTGCTAGCACTTGGAAAAATTTGCCATAAATCCTTCCTTTGCTCCTTGTGACTCTCGGTATTGAGAGAAAAAAATTGAGAGAGAGAGAGTTTGGCTCCTTGGCCGAATGGGAGGGAGAGAGAGAAGATAAGTTTTTTTGATATTGTTTTCTAAAAACAAATTATGCCAAAATTGTTTTCCAAAATTTGGTATATGCCTTTCAAAAAGTCAAACAAATTTGGAGCCATAATGGCAATTAATGCCCTCAACAACCACTATCATGAATAGTGACAAGTTGTCATTCACCAAAAGGTGACTTTATTGCTTTCTATTAAGGTCCCAATATCAATAATAAGCATGAAATATGTTCGAATACAAATCAACGAAGTTGCGGAATACTCACATCGATCGATTGAGCGACGCAGAGACGAACAAAATATGATTTTCTTCCATTGAACTGGTCATGGCAGTGAGAATGGCAGCACACTGGTTTCGGTTCCATCTTCAAGTTGTTTTGAGCTCCAAGCTTTGTCAAACGATTCCCGGCTCAGGATTGCTAGCTCTTATGATTTTTGCCATAAAAATCACACACTCAAGCTTCCCATGCTCTCAGTTTTTGGGCAAAAAACCAGTAAGTATTTTAGCCCATTGGGCGTGTGAAGAAGTAGAGAATGGAGAGAGAGAAGGTTGTGTGTGTGTTGAATTACCAAATGTGTATCTAATACAAAATTAATTAAAAGTCAAATACCTATATCAAATAAAGGTAAATAGCCTTTTAATTTAATCCAACAACTCACATCAACCATCACTCTTGAGTGTCAAACACTCAAACATCAACTCACATCAAGTCACATCAATCAATAGTCACATCACTCAAAGTGACATGATTTGACGCTTGATGTGACACTAGATGCGACTAGCGATTTGATACGCGTGCCGTACTTGAATTCGAAATGCGAATGCGCTCGTAAATAATCCCGGGCCGGGTTCGTTAATTCCAAATTTACGAATTTTCTTTTACGACGTAATTAAATGATTACGCCTAGAAAAATCACTATACACATCGCTAACGAATTAATTCTAATTAATTCGTTCGCCCGAATTAAAATCTAATTTTAATTCCGCGTCGAAATCCAATTTCGTTTAATATATCAAATATATTAATTAAATCGATTAATTCCAATTAATCGTTATCTCTCTTTAATGATATTTTATCCCAGATAAAATGTCTCCGTAATTAATCCCAGATTAATTTTCTCTCTCTTCTAATATAATCCCAGATTAATTTAGAGTGTGAGTCATACGTCATCAGTGAATCTTTGGGAAGCGGACCCATGAGATCCCCGGATATGTTGGCAGTAAATTCGGTCGTCGGACTATCTGAACACGTAAGTTACCTCGTACTACGTTTATACCGATTTACAAGACAAGGTCGGCCTCTAGCAAAGCGCCATGCCTACCCAATTCTCCTGAAATATCCTTACAGGAATAAAGGATCTATATCAGGCGCAGTATACATAGTTTTGCGTATTTCTGTCCAGTATCAGATGATCACGTTGTTGGATAATATGGACCATAGCGTCACTATTTGTACAGATCATAGTGTTGTTGTACAAATTAACTATGTGACAAGAAAATTGCACTCTCATCATTGTGATTAGATCACCTTAGATATATAAATGAAGAGAGGTCCATATGATTAGTTCCTGGATTGAGATGATATGAGACAGTTATCAGTCCGCGAAGGATTAATCATTAAATATCCCTAGTCATAGTATTATCGAGACTGGACATCGATAATGCGGAATAGGCTAGTATTGCACTTGTGCGCGTTGTGAGGGCACAACGGCATAGTTCTCATATATTTAAGTATTGGATGCTTATGCAAGTGCGGTAGGAGGGTTGTGTTTCACCGATGGTACGGGAAACAGCTTCGCTCTGGATGGATAGACCTCCTCGGAATCCCATTGGTAGTATGACTGTGTGTCTATGGGAGTCCGATATCAGGGTAGGTGTAATTTGGTCTTAACCTGAGACTTGCACCGCTAATGCTTGCGACAATCAATATACTTTTGTTGAGGTTGTCCAGGGCTGTAACAGGTTCTGTGTATGCCGATACTGAGTATATTGAGAATCGTAGAGTATTGGGTGTGATGTCAAAACGGAAGTATCACTCCAGTCATAGTGGAGATGATGTCACGTAGGATACGGTATTAGTGCTCTTAAGTGCTGCGCGGCCATCGGGGTATTATGACTAGGTCATGTATATCGATTATAGAGACTAGTTACCAGACATCCGACATGTGCTTCGTACGGGGGCAGACACAACTCCAGCCCCAGGCCTAGCACGTGACCATCCGATACTGGATCGAAATACGCAATACTACTGTATACTACGCCTGATACAGATCTATATATTCCTGTAAGAATATTTCTGGAGAATTGGGTAGGCATGATGGTTTTCTAGAGGCTAACCTTGTCTTGTAAATCGGTAAAACGTAGTACTTGGTACGTACGTGTTCGGATAGTCCGACGACCCGATTTACTGCCAACATATCCGGGGATCTCATGGGTCGCTTCCCAATGATTCCCCGATGACGTATGACTCGCACATTTATTAATCTGGGATTAATTTGATGAGAGAGAAAATTAATCTGGGATTAATTACGGAGATATTTTATCTGGGATAAAATATCGTCTAAAGAGAGAAACGATTAATTTGGAATTAATCGGTAAAATTAATATATTCGATATATTAAACGAAATTGGATTTCGACGCGGAATTAAAATAGGATTTTAATGCGGGCGAACGAATTAATTTAGAATTAATTCGTTGGCAACGTGAATAGTGAATTCGCTAGGCGTAATCATTTAATTACGACGCAACGAAAAATTTGCTAATTAGGAATTAGCGAACCCGAGCCCGAGAGTGATTGCGAGCGCATTCGCATTTCGAATTCGAGTGCGGCAACGCAAGTCACATCAAGCGTCAAATCAAACGTCACTTTGAGTGATGTGATTGATTGATGTGATTGATTGATTGAATAAAAGATATGGTTAGTTGGTTTGATATTGAGTGTTGGACACTCAAGGTTGGTGGTGATGTACATATACCAACTTTAATTATTTGGTATATGCAAAATGATTTAAAATCAATTGTTTGACTTTTGATAAATTAAATCAAAGTATATAAGATATATTTATGATTAACCAACCAACTAACACACTTTCTCTCTACCATTTTCTCTCTCTCTTTCACGCCTAATTGAGGCAGAATTTGGTCACTGGTTTCTTTGAAAATTGCCGAGCAAAGGGAAGCAATGTGCCTTGATTTTGTGGCAAAATCAAGCAGAGCTAGCACTTCGGGAGACTTGCGAAGGTGTTAGGGAAACCACCCACGAGCCGGGAAACCATTCGATGAAGCTTGGAGCTCCATTTCTCAACTCAAAAATCTGATTTCATGGGCAGTGAACTGCAGTTGCGTTTTTGGAGCCAAAATGGTTTTGTTCGTCATCAATTCGTCTCAACCGATCGATGTGAGTATTCTGCTACCTCCTTTGATATGTATTTCACACTTTTCATGCTTGTTTAATGATCTTGGGACCTAGATTAATACCAACAATGGCATCAAGAGCCTAGGTTCAAGCATGAAATATTAGGGTTAAAATTGGGTTATTTTGTATTTGAGCATGATTTGAATAAATTGGATGTTTGAGTATGCTTAATACATGTTAAATTATAGATTGATTGGATCAATTTGATGAAATTGAGATTGGATCAAATTTCCCCAAAATGTACCTTGGCCGAATACATTAGGTTTTTTGAAATTCTTGTAATTTTTCCATTTTGATTCATTGGATGAGTTGTAATGATGTTGAATGATGTTAATTTGAGATTGATTGGATTTAATTTTGAATTGAACAAAAACCCCAAATACCTTATGTTGGCCGAATGTAATTATTATGCCCTAATGTCTTGGGTAATTTTTGTTTTTAATAATTGGATGTATTGGAAATCATTCGGGAAGTTAATTCGATGTCGATTGTGGAATTAATTGGATTGAATTCGAATCGGACAAAAATAACTCCCTTGGCCGAGACACTTTAAAGCATGTAATGGGTTTGATTTTTTTAATGTGTTGGACATGTAATAATGATAATGAACATGATTAATTGGGTAATTTCATGTTTTGGAAATATTGATTTGGGTGATTAATCATGTGATACACTTTAGGTAATTAAATTGCGAAATTGGATTTGTGTAATTTAATGAATTAGGCCTTTAAATTGGATTTGGGCTTATTAAGTTGTAATTGGGCTTATTGGGCTTGATTTTATCAAGTTGGGTTTAGGCCATGTGGATTGGATCCAATTGGGCCCAAACCATAACCATAAAGCCCAAATGCAACTTAAAAACCTTTAAAGTTTAATTGGGCCTAATGGGCCTAAATTGATTTCTAGGCTTATGGGGTAATCCTTGATGGGCTTTGGTTGCCGAAGCCCACGCCTTAAAGAAATTAATTAAAGCCCATTGGGACTTGAATTAAATTAACGTTGGACGTTATCGGGCTTTGAGACCCGACACGATTAAATTTGGAATTTAAGTCGAAAAGGTTTATTAAATAAAGTGTAATATTTAATTTGGAATTAAATAGTGAGTTAGTATTAAAAACATATTAAATTGGATTTAATGTTGTAGTTTAATTTAATTCGAGAATTCGTACTTTGAGTACTTATTCGCCAAAACGAGTTTGACTCGCACAAAATCAAATCGTTGTTTGAACATTGGATGATCACTAATTTTCAGATTAATTAATTTGATTAGATTGATTGATATGTATTTAATATAATTCATTATTCAATTCAAAATTAAAACATTACACTTTATTTAATAAAGCCCAATAGTGGAATCACCCAAATGCCTTAGAAATCAATTTCGGCTCATTAGGCCCAATTAAACATTAAAGGTTCATTAGTCGCAATTGGGCTTATGGTTAAGGGTTTTGGGCCCAATTGGATCCAATCCAATTGGCCTAAACCAAACTTGATAAATCAAGCCCAATAGGCCTAATTACAACAATCAAGCCCAAATCCAATTTAAGCCTAAATAATTAAATTACACTAATCCAATACGCAATTTAATTACCTAAAGTGCATTACATGATTTAATCGACTAAATCAATATTTTAAAACACAAAATTAGTCTTATTAATCATATTCAATTCATTATCATATGTCAAACACACTAAATGAAAAATCAAAACCCATTTACATGCTTTCATGCTCTCGGCCAAGGAGGGATTTTGTGTCCGATTCGGTTTTGATCCAATCGAACCTACAATCGACATTAAATCACCATCCGATTTGATTTCATGCACATCCAATGTCACAAAACCAAAAACACCAAGACATTAGGGGCATAGGCAATTCGGCCAACATATAGAATTTAGGGGTTTTTGTTCAATTTAAAATAAATCCAATTAAATCTTAAATTAACATCATCCTACTCCATTACAACTCATCCAATGAATTAATAATGAAAAAATTCCAAGAATTCCAATATCATACATATTCGGCCAACACCATCAAATGGGGAAAATTATTCCAAATCAATTTTCGTCAAATTAGTGCAACCAAAATGAATTTAAACATGTTATAAGCATACTCAAACATTCAATTCATTCAAATCATGCTCAAAACAAGATTACCCAAATTTTAAGCCCTACAAATTTCATGCTTGCAACATAAGCTCTGATACCATTGTTGGTTTTCTATAAGGTCCCAAGATCAAATCAAGACATGAAATTATGTGTGAACACATCAACGGAGGTAGCGGAATACTCACATTGATCGGTTGAGTCGATATAGAGACGAATGAAGGCCAAAAACGTACTGCCTTTCACGCCAAACTGCTGACAGTCCACTGCCCCTGCAAAACAGAAATTTGAGTGAAGAAACGGAGCTCCTAGCTTCGTCGGATGGAT
>SKCR01021366.1:0-53610 GCA_019454045.1 Zanthoxylum bungeanum
GAGTGACAGATCGATCTCCAAGTCAGTGACATATTGCTTTAGGAAAGCATCGGCCAATCCCTCCAATCTTCCTTTACTTTCTCTCCAAACTGTGGTACCATACCACATGAGCTCCTTCAAGCGACATTCCAAACATTTTCTGTACCTGGCGCTGAGATAAGCCAACTGAACTCATGACTGATACAAACTGTCGGAGATGCACCCTCGGATCCCCCATTCCCGTTGAACTTAGCCATATCCGGCATCTTGAACTGTGCAGGCAACTGTTCCTCAAAAGTCAATGTGTCATAATCCAGCAAATCCTCATTCTTACCCCTCATCTTGCGGGTAACTGACTCAACCTGATCCCGAAGATTCTGTAACTCTGTCTGAGCTCATATACTCTGTCTGCTGTATACTCTGCCATATCATCATCAAAAGCGGGATATCATCCCCCAATCTGTTCGGAGATTCCTCTTGCCTCACATCCCCAGATGAACCCCGGCACGAGACCCAGCTATACAGCCATAGCAGTAGTCAAGAGCCTGCAACTGTTCAGTGATCTTGGCGAGACCATTCTCTAACTGATCCATACGGGACACCTCATTATCGGATTCACTCATACTTGTTCTTTTAGTGAGCCTTGTCCCTTCTCTAACCCAACGGTATCTATGGTGTCTTTTAAGACACAGAGGATGTTAACAGGGTATATGCATGCATGATATGCATAGAAGTATATAACATATATTACATCAAATAAATTCTCAAACAAATCGGCCTATTATCATTTTAGAAGCTTGTTGGGACAGCTGTCATAAGGGTGAACCCGTCCCCAGTTTAAATGGCCCGACGAGTTCATGTCTATGGCAAGAGCCCCAACTAAATCCAAATGATAATATTCCGAAAAAGCACATGTGGGCCCATCAATCACTTAGAAGCTTTTGGCCCAATAGTCATGAAATACGTTCTTGTCCCAGTTTAAATGGCCCAACAGCCCATATCCCATTCCATGGTCCAAATGGATCCAAACGTGATGTTCCCAAACATAAGCATAGAAGGGAGATAATGCAAACTAGATAAATAATAACTTTTACATAATGGCCCATCAACATTTCAGAAGCCTTGGCCTAATAGTCATACAGTACGAACTTGCCCCAGTTTTAAATGGCCCGAGCAGAGCCCGCATTTCTGACAATAGTCCAACTGCATCCAAATGAGGATGGTCCATAAGCACATCTCAGGGAAAAAAATTTGTTACTTTAACCATACAACCAGTCTATGGGTGGATTTGCAAGGATTGACAAAGGCTCTCACTTGCGAAGGATAGCCCACAACTAGGTCTCCCCACTCAAGGTGTTCAAGCGACCAAGTGAGCGTATCCCTTTTTTATACACTAAGGTACGTGCCAATGAGCTAGGTGTGTGACGGACTGTCAAATGGATTTCCCGTTGTAGATCCCCCAGAGGGAAGGTGGAGCGAGGCTCACTTAAATACCCAAGCCTCTTAGGCTCTTATCGCTTGTTGTCAGGAATAAACAACGAGTCCTCCAAATTAGTCCATCACAAAGGCTACGAGTAGATGGCCATATAGGTGTCCTCACAGCTTTTCCTTCTAGAAAGGTAGTGAGTGAAGGGAAGACACCAAACCATTACCTAGCCTCAAAGTGCCCTTGATTAAACCCCCACTTAATCCACTATAGACATGGTCAATTAAAACATAACCCAACATTACAAGACAATATTTCGGGGCCAACTTTCTATCCCCAGTGGAGTCGCCAGACTGTGGACAACAGAACCTGGGCGACGCCGTTCCTAGGCTCGCGGCCTAGTTGGGAATTATAAATTCAGAGTCGCCACCCGGTGTGAACCGGGACAAAGATTAAGGCCGCACTCACCCCTCGCAAGGGAAGACCTCAAACCGTTGGGTTCGAATGGTCCCTACTTATGTCACTTTAATGAAAGGATTCATTTAATAATTTAGTCGAGCTTAAGTAACACTTATTTCCAAGAGTATCATGCTTCTAAATTCTCATATGCAAAATAAAACTTATGTAGCATTTCACATATATCTCATATTCAAAATTGCATGCTTAACATATATCAAGATAGCAACGAACATACAACTCTATTTGCATATCGCATTCAGGAAAACACAAGCACACATATAACCATACAAGCACACATAGGGCATTTTTCCAAGCGGTACGTGGAATTGTAGCCCAAGTACAGACCGTACTACCGTCCATTCGGAATCGGCTACGGAATTTACGTCTGGGTTTCCATCCGATATACCGCAAGAAATAATACTCAAATGCTATCATGACATAAGCATATGAATTTGTAATACATTAAACATATTTGCATTTATACATGTGGAGATAGCTACTAGGAAAACTATGCATGAAATCTAATGAAGAGGACTCAGTTCATGTGTGCTCATTCGTGTAGCGTTCGTAAACGCGTTCGAACGGAAATGAAACAGAATGCTCGCGTTCGTATGGCGTTTGATAACGCTTTCGAACGGAATGAAACAGAATGTTCACGTTCGTATGGCGTTCGTAAACACGTTCGAACGGAAATGACACAGAATGCTCACGTTCGTATGGCGTTTGATAACGCGTTCGAACGGAAAAGAGACCTGATGCTGATAAGGCAAAATATATGCGCGTTCGAGTTGCGTTCGTAAACGCGTTCGAACGTAAATGAAACGAATGCTCACGTTCGTATGGCGTTTGTTAACGCGTTCGAACGGAAATGAGACCTGATGCATGATAAGGCAAATGTATGCGCGTTCGAGTTGCGTTCGTAAACGCGTTCGAACGGAAACAGACCTGATGCATGAAATGGGATGCAATACATAAACATAAAATAAAGGGGCGCGGCGAAGCACTGCCGTAAAGGTGGCCTTTTGGGGCTCTTGATCTCTCAAATAGAGGACCTTTAGACCAACATACTAAGCCCATGCGCGTCACATCACAACACATGAATAAATATATCAGACCAGTGTGCCCGATTGAACGTATCTTGTATCCAACCGAACACACATCAATCGGCGCGGCAAAGCATCGTGGTAAAGGGCTTTTAGCCCCTCCCCATAGGGGATCTCACATCACACTTACTAAGCCCATGCGCTCGATTGAATTATACATATGAAAATAAAGATAATAATATCAAACTAAGTATGCCCGATTGAACGTATCTCGCATCCAACCGAACATACATCAACCGGCGCGGCGAAGTAGTGTCACAAAGGTGGCCTTTTCGGCTCTTTGTCTCCCAAATGGAGGACCTTTGGACTAACTCACTAAGCCCATGCGCTTGGTTGAATCATGCATAACTAAACAACATATTGAATTCAAGTAAAGAAAACTAAATAAACAAAAGCAACACAACAAAAGAAAGATGGTGCCGTTTACCCAAGCGGTACGTGGAGTTGTGGCCCGAGTACAGATCATATCACCGTCCATTCGGAATCGGCTATGAAATTTATGTCCGGGTTTCCATCCGATATACCGCGAGAGTTGACACATCTCTCATTCATCCAATACCCACAACATACATCATACACACAACGAATACCAAAATACAGAAAATATAATCAAAATAAATGACCAGAAAATAAAATGAGAATAAGTGTGAAAGATACCCTCAGGTCTAACCTTTTAAGCCGTCTCTCGGACTTGCGTTCCACGGAGATCGAAAGGGGGTAAAGCTCCGCAACTTTTCTGGTCCACTGGTTCAACGTCCTAGCTCACTGCTTCGCTGTTTTGCTTACGGTTCGAACTCCGTTCTGCTCCTATTTGGGCTCTGTCTTGCTGCTCACTGCACGGACCACCTGTTTTAACGTTTTCAATAACTATTCCAAGTTTGTGTGGGTTCTTAGTGCAATTATATGTGATTATTTTTAAGATTATCTATGCAGTTTTTATGTTATTGTTTTTTAAGGATTTGGGCTGCTGTTAAGGTGATTTTGTTGCTGTTTGGGCGTGTAATACGTGTGGTGGTTTTGTGGTAATTTCGGTGGTGGAGGGTTACTGTATAGGTGGCTGTTTCGGTGATGTGTGAGGGGTTTACGGAGGTGGTTTTCGGCTGGGAGGAGATGGTTGTGGGCTCTTTTGTTCTCTTTTTTGTATATGTCAAGTGTGTTTTTTCTTCTGTTTAGTCTTGGGTGTGTAGAGAGAGTCTAGAGAGATTTCGAGAGAGTTTGGGTGTGAATTATATGCCTTGGGCGTGATTAGGTTGTGTGAAGGAGACGATGGCTTTGGTTAGGGGTTGTTTATATAGAATGTCTAGGGTTTCACCTTGTCTCACAAGGAAGAGATTTTGTTTCCAATTAGGAGAGATGAGAAAGGTATACACAAGATTGAGGGGGGACAAAATATTTTAAATTAGGAAGTTGTAATATTTAATTTATGTTGGTTTAGGAATACAAATATTTTATATTGGTAATATCTTATTAGATTAGGAAGTCAAATATATGATTGGCTTTAATTGGTTAGGATTGATTTTAATTAGGCATAATTTTCTTTTTAGTTTTAGTATATAATATTCAAATTATTTAAATTAGGCATGATTTTAGTTTAAGTTAGGTAAATATTTTATTTAATTGGTAAATGGTTTAAATATTTTATTTTAATGTTTAATATTTAAATTAATATTTATTTATTTATTTGGGGATGTGTTTTATGGGCTTTGGGGAGCTAAATGGGCTGAGTGTGAGGCTAGCAGGAAAACCAGAATTACCGACACCGTTCGAACGCTTCCTCGAACGCGACACAAACACCCGCAATCTGTTTTCCGTTCGAACGAAGTAGCGAACGCAGCACTAACGAAGACAATGAGCTTGTTTGTTCTGAATTTCCCCTTCCGATATCCGTTTCCCGCGGCTTTCGTAACTTAAAAGGTAGTTGTCTCCAAATAAGACTCATCATCGGGTTTCACATGCGAAAATGCAATGCCTACAATAAGTTTGAGAACAAGCTCAAGGGGAAGAAAGCCTCATGTCAGTACAGTTCAGGAATAAAGCTCGGGAGGAATAGAGCCTCATCTCAACAGTTCGGAATAAAGCTCGGGAGGAAGAAGCCTCATGTCAGTACAGTTCAGGAATAAGCTCGAGAGGAATAGAGCCTCATCTCAACAGTTCTGGAATAAAGCTCGGGAGGAAGAAAGCCTCATGTCAGTACAGTTCGGGAATAAAGCTCGGGAGGAATAGAGTCATCTCAACAGTTCGGGAATAAAGCTCGGGAGGAATAAAGCCTCATCTCAACAGTTCAGGAATAAAGCTCGGGAGGAATAAAGCCTCATCTCAACAGTTCGAAAATGGAGCACGGTTCGAAATGGACCATCATCTCATCTCGCCGAAAATGGCACTCCGAAAATGGAGCACGGTTCGGAAATGGACCATCATCTCATCTCGCCGAAAATGGCACTCCGAAAATGGAGCACGGTTCGAAATGGACCATCATCTCATCTCGCCGAAAATGGCACTCCGAAAATGGAGCACGGTTCGAAATGGACCATCATCTCATCTCGCCGAAAATGGCACTCCGAAAATGGAGCATGATTCGAAATGGACCATTATCTCATCTCGCCGAAAATGGCACTCTGAAATTGGAGCATGATTCGAGAATGGACTACCATCACATCTCGCCAAAAATGGCACTCCGAAATTGAAGCACTGTTCAGAAATGGACCAAGGAAGGCCTAACCCATCGGAATATAATACATATACATGCATACATGCATACATACCACATACATGCAATGTTTGTTTCGTGTTCGCAGGTTTATAACAGCAAAGACCATCTCATCAAGTAACGGTTCAAAAATGAGCCACAATCTCGCACAGCACAGTTCAGGAAATGGACCGCTACCACAACAGACGCCGAAATGGCACTCCAAAATGGAGCACTTACAACAGACGCCGGAAATGGCACTCCAAAATGGAGCACTCACAACAGACGCCGGAAATGGCACTCCAAAATGGAGCACTCACAACAGAGGCCGAAAATGGCGTTCCAAAATGGAACACACACAGCAGATGCCGAAAATGGCGTTCCAAAATGGAACACACACAACAAATGCCGGAAATGGCGCTCCAAAATGGAGCACATACACGAAAGATGCCGAAAATGGCGCTCTAAAAATAGAGCACGGTTCGGGAATGAACCAGGGGTCGCAGCACCTCACCACCAAATCAACGCAACTCAACACATGGTAAGTCAAGTGGCAGCTGGCGAGCCAGGTAAGTAGAAATGCATTGCATAACTTTGATAGGATTGTCACTGTTGCACATTACACAAGTCCCATCAAAGTGGGGGCGACTGTAGGCACTGCATTTTTACACATAAGTCCCTATGATGAGTCTCATTTTGGAGACACTACCTTTTAAGTCACGGAGGTCACGGGAAACGGACATCGGAAGGGGAAATTCAGAATAAACAAGGTTCACTGTTTTCGTTCGTGCTGCGTTCGTGTTTACGTTCGAACGTCAAACGGATTGCGGGCGTTCGTGCCGCGTTCGAGGAAGCGTTCGAACGGTGTCGGTAATTCTGGTTTTGCTGCTAGCCTCACATCCAGCCCAATTAGCCCCCCAAAGCCCATAAAACACATCCCAATTTAAATAAATAAATATTAATTAAAACATTAACTAAATAATATAATAATTAAATTAATTAAATGATTAAATAAAACATATACCAAACATAAAATAAACAATTACCAACTTAAACTAAAATCATGCCTAAATTAAACAAATCACACACTAAATCAAATAATAATCATACCAAGTTAAAATCAATCAACCAATTATATTCCCAATCTAATAAGATTATTCCCAAACTTAAAATATTGTATTCCTAATCCAACCAATCAATATTCAACCTTCCCTATCTAGCCAAGATTTGTCCCCCCCCCCTCAATCTTTGACTTCCCTTAACCAAACCAAATCAAATCCCTCTTCAATTAGCCAAATCTCTTTCCTTGTCAAGCCCAACCCTTTTGCCTATAAAAAAAACCTTTCACCAACATTCTCAACCCTAGTTTCTAGACCCTAGTCCCTAGCTCATACACAATACACATAAAAATTACAGGAAGAAGACACCCAAAAACAGTAAGCAAAAGATAAAGAGGAAACGGCAGCGAAACCACAAGGAAACAATAGCAAAAGACGGAGAACGACGACTCAAAACAGTAAAGACAACGAACGAGAACAGTGAACCAGTGAACCGGGAGAGTTGCGGAGCATCCACCCTTCCGACGATCGTGTACCGTACATCCGAGAGGTGATTTAAAAGGTTAGACCTGAGGGTACCTTTCCATTAGTTTATATTTTTTTTTTATTATTATTGAATTCTATTCGCATGAGAGTCGTTTATGAATGCATGTTATGGCTTGAATGAAATGAAGAGTGTCGTCTCTTGTGGTATATAGGATGGAAACCCAGACGTAAATTCCGTAGCCGAATCCGAATGGACGATAGTGCGGTCTGTACATGGGACACAACTCCACGTACCACTTGAGTAAACGGCACCTTCTCTTGTGTGGCGTTGCTTTGGTTTATTTATTTCTTGTCATTTAAATTATGTATATTGCTTATTCCCATATGAGTGATCGAGTGCAGGGCTTAGTAAGTGCGATGAAAGGTTCCCTAATTGGAGGGGTTAAAATCCTTCACCACGACGCTTTGCCGCACCGATTGATGTGTGTTCGGTTGAATGCGAGATACGTTCAATCGAGCATACCTAGTTTGATATGATTGTCTTTATTTTCGTATGCATGATTCAACCGAGCGCATGGGTTTAGTAAGTGCGATGTGAGATCCCTTATGGGGAGGGGCTAAAGCCCTTTACCACGATGCTTTGCCGCGCCGGTTGATGTGTGTTCGGTTGGATGCAAGACACGTTCAATCGGACATACTTAGAATAGTATGATTGTCTTTATGTTTGTATGCATGATGTGATGTGACGCGCATGGGCTTAGTATGTTGGTCTAAAGGTCCTCTCTTTGAGAGATCAAGAGCCCCCAAAAGGCCACCTTTACGGCAGTACTTCGCCGCGCCCCCTTTATTTTGTTGTTTATGTATTGCGTCCCATTTCATGCATCAGGTCTGTTCCAGTTCGAACGCGTTTACGAACGCAACTCGAACGCGCATGCATTTTTGCCTTATCATGCATCAGGTCTCATTTCCGTTCGAACGCGTTTACGAACGCCATACGAACGTGAGCATTCTGTTTCATTTCCGTTCGAACGCGTTATCAAACGCCATACGAACGCGAGCATTCTGTTTCATTTCCGTTCGAACGCGTTATCAAACGCCATACGAACGTGAACTTTCTGTTACCGTTCGAACGCGTTTACGAACGCTACACGAACGCGCACACACTGAACTGAGTCTGTCTTATCATATTCATGCATAATTGCCTCTTGGTTGATCTTTCTTGTGTTATATAGCCAACTGTATTATTTGTATTCAAGCATGATTAGGCTGTTAGCATGTTATTTGGTTAATAGGTTCATGAGATAGTACTCAAGCATGATTATGTTGTTCTTAGTTTTCCATATCATAGGATTGGAAATATGTTCATGAGATTGCCATGTGATGTTGCATGTTGTGATGAACTTGTTGATGTATGCATATGAATTTAGAAGCATGATATCTTTGAAATAAATGTTATTTAAGCGTGGTTAAATTATCACATAAATCCTTTTATTACAAGTGACATAAGTAAGGGACCATTCCGAACCCAACGGTTTGAGGTCTTCCCTTACGAGGGGTGAGTGCGGCCTTAAATCTCATTTTCCCGGTTCACACCGGGTGGCGACTCCATTACTCTCCGGTTTAGTCCCTCGTGGCTACTCTGTACTCCCAACTAGGCCGCGAGCCTAGGACAGAAAAGCGTCGCCCAGGTTCTGTTGTCTACAGGAAGGGATGACTTTTTCAGTTGGAATTACTGCTTCCGTTCCAAATGCTAATGCGAAAGAAGTTTCGCCTGTCGAAGACCTCACCGTTGTCCTGTATGACCACAACACTCCTGGAAGTTCATCCGCCCAAGCGCCCTTAGTCTTCTCCAACCTCTTCTTCAAAGTGTTCATGATCGTCATGTTGGACGATTCGTCCTGACCGTTCGCTTGTGGAAAGCGTGGTGTCAAAAAGTTCAATTTTATGCCCCAGTTCCTGCAAAAGTTTTGAAAGTGATGGCTGATGAATTGAGAGCCATTGTCAGTCATAATTTATCTCGGTATTCCGAATCGACAAATGATGTTTTTCCATACGAATGTTTGAGCTTCTTTGTCGCGTACTCTAGCAAATGCTTCAGCTTCTATCCACTTTGAGTAATAATCTGTCATCACAAGCATGTAGACTCGTTGGCCAGGCGCGGTTGGGTGTTTTCCTACTATGTCCATTCCCCACTTCATTAACGGCCATGGAGATATAATGAGATTTAGTTTCTCTGGTGGAAGATGAGGAACCGGTGCAAATCTCTGGCACTTCCAAGGTATTGTCGGCTGAATGGAGTTGATCTCAGTTTCAGCCACTGTAAGGAGATCGGGAGCGAAGTCGGCCACAAAATCTGCCAGCGCTTGAGATTTGATGGCGATCCTAGGCTGGTAAGTTATGTCGTGTTCCCCAAGTTCAATCGCCCACTTCATCAATCTTCCTGAAAATTATGGTTTATGAAGTATGCTTCTTAATGGATACGTCTGATGAGCGGAAAATATATCAATATTTACCGCCCCTTTTACTTAATATTTTGTTTAGTTTCTCGGGTTTGATGAACGTTTTGATGTGGTTTAGTTTATTTTGCAGATAAAATAATATTGGGACACAATGAAATCATTTAGGATGAAATTTGGGTCAAATAAGGGCAAAAATTGGACTTGACATATTAATTTTGGAGATTGGAAACTTGAAAGGGCGATTTAACGAAGTGCAGTTTTGGAAATTCCAATTTTGCGCATCTGTCGTATTTTGGGCATAACGTTTTAATCCAATATCAGATTGAGCTGATTCAAGTTCCAGATTAAAGAAGACGCAAATATCTACAATTTTTAAAGACAAAATAATTTTGAATTCTGAAGATTTCAAGCCCTAAATTGATGAACCATCCAGAAGTGTGTTGTGTGTAATTATTAAAGTCATTTTCAAAGCAAAAAATAAATTAATAAATAAATAATAAAAATTATCAAATCACCACCAAACATGATAAGCAATTAGTGGATCAATTAATAATGGATTTGGTGGAGCAATTAGTGGAGCAATTAATAATGGATTTGGTGGATGGTTTGATGGAGGCAAAATTTTGCCTATAAATACCAAGCCATTTCATTTGTAAAATACTTACTTTCTTCTAAGGAATTCCTTAAGAATACTAAGAATATTGTATTTTGTTTGTTTATTTACAGCTTTCAGTAATTAATTTCCGCTTTCGCACTTTCCTTTCTTTACTTTTCAGTTTTCACTTTCCGTAATTTACTTTTACGCACAATACTTTTCTTTCTTTAATTTTCAGTTTTTACTTTTCAGTAATGAGGAGGTAACTTTCCCCTGCTAGGGTGAAAGGTAATTATTTTACTATTGCTATTTAGATTAATCTCCCTTTAATATAATATATTCACTATTTAAAATTTGACTTAAAAAGGATACCGCCAGATTGGTCGGTTGGTAATTCATTTTAATATGGTTTAAACCTGACTAATCAGGATACCGCCAGATTGATCGGTTGGTAATTAAATTTTCTTACCGCCTATATGGCAGGTTTATTTTGGTTCCGCCTATATGGCTGGTTGGTAATGTTATCACAAGTTTATATATTATAATATAGGAGATATCTAAATTAGTAGTAGTCAAAGTTGATCATTTTGCCTTAGCATTTTATTTTATTTTATTGCAATTTACGTTTCAACTTTTACTTTACCGCAATTACTTTTCAGTATTTTTACTTTATGTCTTTTAAAGCCCTAGTTATGTGTTGTAACTAAATTAATTATTTGGGGTTGTGATGACTTTTAATATCACCGGTTTATAAGGGGTTAGATTATAGTTTGGGTAATATAAAGATTTATTTATTGAGTCTTAATCCTAATGTTTTTTCATTAACTGGCCATTAATAAAATTGATCTGGGAAACTTAAAATGAACTAGATATATGGATTTTAAGTTTGAGACCTTAGACTCAATAGCCCACGATCTTCCTTGAGGATAGATAATCCTTTAATAGATTTCCTTACAGGATAGACATATACTTGTCGGGTGGGGGTAGCCATAATTGGAACTTAAACTTAATGAATCCAGATAATTTGGTTGACATAGACATATGGTTCAATTGGGTTAAACTGAGTATTTGTGTCTGACCATCGACAGAGGCTTTCACATAATTTAGTGTTCCAGGTTAATAAATCAATATATTACCCAACTATAAAATAACCACTTCATCTTTAAAATGATATTGGAAGAAATCACAACCCTAGATAGTTTTTAAGATTGAATTTTATTAAAATCTACTTTCGAACAATTTTATTTACTTGTTTTTAAATTTAGAATTGTCACCATTTCAAATCAATCAAACAACATGTTAGATACTAGTAATCATTTGACCTCATAAAATTAATAACTTAGGTATTAAGTCCTCGTGGGATCGATACTTTTTATACTACTTGAACGATACGTGCGCTTGCGTTATACGCGTGTGTAAGCACCGGTCAAGTTTTTGGCGCCGTTGCCGGGGACTTATTTATCTTTCACTATTAGTTTTAAGGTTAGATACATTTACTTGTATCTAATTTCTTTTTACTTATTGTTGTTGTTTTCTTGTGTTTCAGGTTCTCAGAAACTTCATGAGACGAACTAGAAACTTTAAACTCCGACCGCTTGACCCAGAAATTGAAAGAACCATCAGACAGTTGAGAAGGGAAAGGCGATAAGGCCAAGAAGCTTTAGTCAACATGGAACCTGAACCTTTGAACGTTGCACCACCGATTCCCATTCGAGACAGAACCATTCCGGTGGTTGACAGACTCATTTCTTGTATTGTACTTCCTCCCTTACCAGCAAATGCAGGTGGACATCAAAACATGCATCCAGATGATTCCGCAGTCAGTACAGTTTGGGGGAAATGCAATTGAAGATCCCAATGCCCACATCAGCAACTTCCTGGAAATTTACGGCACTTTCAATACAACCAAGAAGCTGAAGAAGCAATGAGACTGCGTGTTTTCCCATACTCTTGAAGGACAGAGCTAAAGCTTGGCTACATTCACTACCAGCAGGTTCCATCACAACTTGGAACACTTTAGCCACCAAATTTCTTGCAAAGTACTTTCCACCAGCCAGAACTGGAAAGCTGAGGAATGACATCACATCCTTTGTACAACAAGACTCAGAACTCTCTACGAAGCTTGGGAAAGGTACAAAGATTTGCTCCGGAAATGTCCTCACCATGAGATTCCAAAATGGCTTCAAGTCCAAACTTTATATAATGGACTTTCTGGAATAATGAGAACCACAATCGATGCTGCTGCTGGAGGAGCTTTGATGGAAAAAGGAGAAGATCAAGCCTGAGACCTAATCGAAGAAATGGCTAACAATAATTCCTTGTGGCCAACAGAAAGGAGCATGATCCAAAGAATTGCAGGAATTTATGAAAGTGGAGCCAATACAGCAGTCAACGCCAAGCTGGATCAGATATGCAAATTCATGGAGACTTTTACCACTGGATCCACAAGTTCACCATATGGAGGAGCACCAGAACCAAATCAACTTGAAGAGACGGTGAATTATGTCAACAATTTCAACAGACAGGGGAACAATCCATACTCCAACACCTACAACCTAGGGTGGAGGAATCATCCTAATTTTTCATGGAGCAATAATTCAGGGCAAAAGAACAATCCACCACCTGGATCCCAACAGCAGAACTATCCACCACATAGATTCCAGCACCAGAACAAAGGCCATGAGCAGGAAAATGAACCAGGAATAACATAAGTGCTGAATCAGTTAAAAAAGTACGATGCTATGTTTCAGAGCCAATCAGCTTCCATCAAAGCACTGAAGAATCAAATCGGACAACTGGCCAATGCTCAGAGTTACAGACCGCCAGGTACTCTTCCCAACAACACAGAACCAAATCCAAGGAACCGATGAAAGAGCAATGTCAAGCTATTACCTTAAAAGCGGTACTGAGATCAATAAAGATGTTGGAATCAAAGCAACAATTGAGGAAGTTCCAAAAGATGCAGTTCCACAGATGGAGGAAAAAAAGAAGCAAAAGAAAAAAGAGCAGATCATTCCACCTCTACCTTTTCCTCAACGACTTCAGAAAAACAAACTGGACAAGCAGTTGCTCGATTCCTGGAGGTTGTCAAAAAGCTTCACATCAACATTCCATTTGCAGAAGCCTGGAAGAAATACCCAGCTATGTAAAATTCATGAAAGACATTCTTTCACGAAAATGAAGATTGTGGAGACTACGAGACAGTAGCATTAACGGAAAAATGCAGCGCCATCATTCAGAGGAAACTTCCCCCGAAGTTGAAAGATCCTGGCAGTTTCACTGTCTCATGCACCATTGGAGAACATTACATCGTAAGGCTTTATGTGATTTAGGAGCCAGTGTTAACTTGATGCCTTTTTCTATTTACAGGAAAACAAATCGGAGAAGCAATGCCTACCTCAGTTTCATTGCAACTTGCTGACCGAACACTCGCATTTCCAAGAGGTGTTGTGAAGATGTGCTGGTCAAAGTCAATAAAACTGATTCTCCAACAGATTTCATCATCCTTGACATGGAAGAAGACAAAGAAATACCTATCATTCTCGGGAGACCATTCTTGGCTACAGGTAAAACTGTGATTGATGTGCCAAAAAGGAGAACTGACCATGAAAGTACAGGATCAAGAAGTTACATTTAATGTTTTCAAAGCTATGAAATTCTCGAGTGATGAAAAGGAAGAAGAATGCTTCAGAGTTGATGTTGTTGACAGTATCGTTCAGGATACTGAGCCAAATACCACAGATACACTTGAAGCTTGCATCACCAATATGACTGACAGCGAGCTAGATGATGAAATCCTGGAATGTATCAACTACCTTGACAAACCATTCCGATTCAAAGCTACACCACCAGTTGAAAGCTTGGAACTGCCAAAGAAAGATCGAATCAAGCCTTCGATTGAAGAACCACCACAGTTAGAGCTGAAGTTACTTCCGAGTCATCTCAGGTATGCATTTCTTGGAAACTCTTCTGAATTACCTGTTATGTTTCTTCTTCACTAACATTGGAGCAGAGAAGAAAAATTACTGAGAGTATTACGAGAGCACAAAAGAGCCATTGGCTGGACTAAAGCAGACATTCGAGGCATTAGTCCATCATTTTGCATGCACAAGATTCTGATGAATGATGAGTACAAACCCACAGTGAAGCATCAACGGAGACTCAATCCAATCATGAAGGAAGTCCTAAAGAAAGAAATAATCAAATGGTTGGATACTGGCATCATTTACCCCATCTCAGACAGCAGTGGGTAAGTCTTATGCAGTGTGTGCCGAAGAAAGGAGGAATTAATGTGGTTACCAATGAAAAGAATGAGCTAATCCCAACAAGAACGGTGACTGGATGGAGAGTATGCATGGACTACAGAAAACTGAACAAAGCCACGAGGAATGATCATTTTCCGCTACCATTCATTGACCAGATGTTAGACAGACTGGCAGGACATGAGTTCTATTGCTTTCTGGACGGATATTCAGGGTACAATCAGATTGCCACCGCACCAGAAGACCAGGAGAAAACTACCTTTACATGTCCCTATGGTACTTTTGCTTTCCGCAGGATGCCATTTGGATTATGTAATGCCCCTGCCACATTCTAGCGTTGCATGATGGCCATATTCTCAGACATGCTGGAGCAGAGTATGGAGGTTTTCATGGATGACTTTTCTGTGTTTGGAGATTCTTTTGACCATTGTTTGCAAAATTTGGAACATGTGTTACAAAGGTGCGAAGATACAAACATGGTACTCAACTGGGAGAAATGCCATTTTATGGTGCAGGAAGGCATTGTTCTTGGACACCGGATCTCACAAAAGGGGATTGAGGTAGACAAAGCAAAGATAGAGACAATTGAAAAACTACCTCCACCAACATCAGTAAAAGGTATTCGAAGTTTTCTTGGACATGCAGGTTTTTACAGGAGATTTATCAAAGACTTTTCCAAAATTTCAAAACCTCTTGCAATTTTCTGGAGAAAGATGTGCCTTTCAACTTCACCAAAGAATGCCAGGAAGCTTTTGAGATCTTAAAACAGAAGCTGCTCTGCCCCCATCATAGTAGCACCAGACTGGACCCTCCATTTGAGGTAATGTGCAATGCTAGTGATTTTGCTGTAGGAGTAGTTTGGGACAACGTAAAACAAAGATTTTCCACACCATTTACTACTCAGTAGAACTCTAAATGAAGCTCAACTCAACTACACAACCACTGAAAAGAGTGCTTGCAGTTGTGTACGCTTTTGACAAATTCCGTTCCTATCTGCTGGTCCCAAAGTGGTGGTCTACACAGATCATTCAGTAATCAAATACTTGATCACGAAGAAGGATGCCAAACCCAGATTGATCCGTTGGATACTTCTTCTACAAGAATTTGACGTGGAGATTCGAGACAGGAAAGAGACAGAGAATCAGGTAGCAGATCATCTATCGAGGCTCGAGAATAGAGAAACAGCTGACAAAGATTTGTCAATCAAAGAAATTTTTCCAGATGAACAGCTGTTTTCCATGAAACAACATGAAGTCCCTTGGTATGCTGACTATGTCAACTACATTGTGTCAGGAAAATGGCTGTTGTAATGGACAACTCAGCAACGAAAGAAGTTCTTCAAAGAAGTCAAGTATTATGTCTGGGATGAGCCGTACCTGTTCAAACGGTGTGCTGATCAATTATTGAGACGATGTGTTCCACATGAGGAGGTCAACAGTATTTTGCAGCACTGTCATTCATCACCATATGGCGGACACTTCAGCGGAAACAAAACTGCAGCCAAAGTCCTACAATCAGGTTTGTTCTGGCCCACTCTTTTTAAAGATGCTTATCTTTTTGCTTTTCAATGTGACAGGTGACAGAGAACGGGAAATATTTCCAGAAGAAATGAATGACCGTTGCAAAATATTCTAGAAGTGGAAATATTCGATGTGTGGGGTATAGATTTCATGGGACCCTTTGTTCCATCATTCAGAAACAGTACATCCTGGTTGCTGTGGACTACGTCTCCAAATGGGTTGAAGCAATTGCATTTCCATCAAATGATTCAAAAGTGGTGATCAAATTCCTGAAAAAGAACATTTTCACTCGGTTCGGAACACCTCGTGCAATCATCAGCGATGGTGGCTCACATTTCTGCAACAGAAACTTCGATGCACTCCTATCCAAATACAAAGTTACTCACAAGGTTGCCACAGCTTACCATCCACAGTCAAATGGACATGTTGAGGTTTCAAACATGGAGATCAAAAGAATCTTGGAGAGAACTGTTGGATCAATAAGGAATGACTGGTCTACAAAACTAGATGATGCATTATGGGCCTATCGGACAGCTTACAAGACACCCATTTGGGAAAGCGTGTCATCTGCCAGTTGAGCTTGAGCACAAGGCGTACTGGGCACTGAAGAAGTTGAATTTTGATTCACAAGCTGCAGGAGAGAAAAGACTTCACCAACTCAACGAATTGGAGGAATTTCACCTACAGGCTTATGAGAATGCCAAATTGTACAAGGAAAAGACCAAAAAATGGCATGACCGAAAAATAGTGCACAAACAGTTGGAACCAAGGCAGCAGGTGTTGTTGTACAACTCGAGGTTGAAACTTTTCCTGGAAAGTTGAAATCTAGGTGGTCATGTCCATTTGTGATCACTTAGGTCTTACCTTATGGAGCGGTTGAGTTACTGGATCCCAATACCAACAACATATTCAAGGTTAACAGTCAGCGTGTCAAACACTACTGGGGAGAATCATTTGAGCGACAAAAAGAAAGTGTCACACTTTCAGATCCAGCCTAACGTTCGAGAAGTCACGTCTAGCTGACGACTTTAAACTTAGCGCTCGCAGGGAGGCAACCCATGCAATTTTTGTATATATTGTGATTTGGTGTGATTTAATTTTGTGTGTTTAGCTTTTGCAGGTTAATTCATTTCAGGATGAAAGAAGCTCTAGCAAATCTTCACAAGCAATTTCATTCTCTCCCTCAAAAATCTCTGATGAAAGTTTACAAAGCTCGCTTGGAACAGATGAGACTACTAAAAATTCACGGTGTTCCTAATGACATTCATTGGGTAATTGAAGCACGAGTCCGATTGGCAGGTGAGTCTTTTGACTCTTTTATTTCACATCTGCCTGGTTTTGGAAGAAGCACATATGCAAAGAAACGTAGAGCTTTGTTACAAATGTGCACGCTGGAATTGCAATACTCGTTGTCGTTCTTTAGGAATGGTGTCTGATAATCGCGAAGACAAAATTAAATTCATTAGGGATGGATTGAGTAAGGAGTCTTTAGATGATATATCTTCGACTCTTGAGACGCATCCAGTGGATATGTTCACATAGCCTTTCGCAAATTACATACACAATTTCAAAAAGAAAGACAACAGTTAGTCTAGGGAATCTGACTCAAAAAGACCATGTTGCCAATTTATAAGAAAATTAGATGGGAAGCTTGTCCCTGACGCATAGACGTCAATCAAGCCGTACTTTCTTATACATATTATATCTCTTTGTCTTTTCCTAATAATTGTGATTTATTTTGTTGTTTTCTTTTATTTTCTCCGACAGGATCCAGACCTTTTTGACTATCACGATTTATTTTACTGTTTAACTAATAATTGTCATTTGGCAGGTACTAGTGCTATTATTTTACTCACCATTTTCAGGTGTTATAAATTCAACTCATCATTGCACTTTTGAAGACATCCAGAGTAAAACATGGAAGCCACTTCAAGAAGACGAGTTGAAAACATCTTGTGGTTTGCGGTAGTAGTGTTGGTACTAACCACAATACGTAGATGCAGCACAGGTCGAGTCTTAGCTGCAAGAAATATGCACTTAGTATATGGCGGAGGCAATCTTGGACTAATGGGGATCGTTTCAAAGGCCGTACAAGAAGAAGGCGGTCACGTTTTGGGAATCATCCCAAAACCCTTGGCAGAGGCAAATCTTATTGGATCATCAAACGGAGAGGAACTGATCGTGCCAAGTATGTCTGAACGACTGGTAGAAATGATTAACCGTGCTGATGCTTTTATTGCTTTGCCATGTGGCTTGGGCACATTGGAGGAAATTTCTATAGTGTTATCTTGGGCGAACTTGAACATACACCAGAAACCAATTGGGCTATTTAACGTTGATGGATTTCATGATTTTCTTTGTGTGTTTCTTGATGATGCTCGAAGAAATGGGTTCGTGTCAAAACCTTTAAAAGAACTACTCTTTACTGCCAGAACTGCTGCGGATCTAATAGACCAACTCTTAGCCTATGAACCACAAGTTGAACTTATCCTTTCAAAGATAAATTGGTCCGAGGATGATCGTGGTAAGAGGCGTCGTGTTAATCTGGATCTTAACCTTTAACTTTTCGTGTAGAATTTCAGCTAACCAGGTACTATCTTCTAAACTATTCTTCTGCTGTTTAAGACATTGGGGACAATGTCTCATTTAGGTTTGGGGAGGGAATTAGTTGATTAGTATCTTCTTTTAAGTTGTGTGTTGTTTTTATTTTTAGTTCAAAATTTTTCAAAAATAAAAAAAAAAAAAATGAAAAATTTTCAAAAATTACAAAATATTTTGTGTTTTTGTGTTTTTTATTTTGACTAAAAATGTGAAATTGGTAAGAGATAGCTGAGTAAGGAGTTTCACTCCTGAGACGTATCTCAAACCTATTTCGAAACAAGTTAATTTTTGTTTATTTCATTTTAATTATTTAATTTGTGAATTCTCCATAAAACTAACTAAAATGGATCTTCATATGCTCAGTTGACAGGTATTATCAACATACATGGAAACATACGGACATGAACTGTAATTGAAAAGTTTGTAATATTTAGTGCTCTAGTTTAATTGGATGAAGCATCTCAAAAAGCAATGGAGTAAAAAAAAAAAACATCTGACATCCGAGTTATTAAGTCTGTAAGGGTGTTTTAACACCTAGTGCCCTAAAACCAACTGGTTTGGGAGTCACTGGCCCAAAGCTCGCTACATGGATCAAAGATGCTGCAAAAAATATATATATGAAGTCTTAGTAATTAAGTCCTAGGGGTGTCTTATCACCTGGTGCCCTAAAGCCAACTGGTTTGGGAGCCATTGACCCAACACTCGTTACATAGATGGAAGATATTGTATATAAATAAAAAAAAAAATCAAATCAAGAAAAAATCAGAAAAATCAAAACATTATTCCATTGCTACAAAAGGTGTGAAATTCTGATAGAATTTTAGGACAAAAATATTAATCTCTTATCAACTGCACTTATGACTGTTGTGGGTAAAAATGAGTTGTTTAATATTATGTTGGCTGTGTATATGAAGAATGGTAAAAATGATCGGAGAATTTACTTATTCAGCAATTTAGAAAGAACACAACACAATAACTTGGAGTAGAAGTTTCACCTGATTAGTCACTAACTTCTTTATTCTCTTTTCGCTTGTCTTTTTGCTTTATGTGCATTAGTTTCACTACATTTTTTTTTTGTGTAAAACGTTTGTGGGTATCGTTGCTGTAAGCCCTCACGAGACTATAACTCGTCCACTAGGGACACCTAAGGGTTTAAAGGCTTGTTGCATATGCTAAATGCAACCGTAATCCCTACGAAAGTGGCTTAGTTTAATTTTAATTGTTTCTTGTATTTTATTTTGTTGTTTTGCTCGAGGACTAGCAAAATGTTAGGTTTGAGGGTGTGATGAGCGGAAAATATATCAATATTTACCGCCATTTTTACTTAATATTTTGTTTAGTTTCTCGGGTTTGATAAACGTTTTGATGTGGTTTAGTTTATTTAGTTTAATATCACCGGTTTATAAGGGTTAGATTATAGTTTGGGTAATATAAAGATTTATTTATTGAGTCTTAATCTTAATGCTTTTTCATTAACTGGCCATTAATAAAATTGATCTGGGAAACTTAAAATGAACTAGACATATGGATTTTAAGTTAAGACCTTAGACTCAATAGCCCACGATCTTCCTTGAGGATAGATAATCCTTTAATAGATTTCTTACAGGATAGACATATACTTATCGGGTGGGGGTAGCCATAATTGGAACTTAAACTTAATGAATCCAGATAATTTGGTTGACATAGACATATGGTTCAATTGGTTAAACTAAGTATTTGTGTCTGACCATCGACAGAGGCTTTCACATAATTAGTGTTCCAGGTTAATAAATCAATATTTACCCAACTATAAAATAACCACTTCATCTTTAAAATGATATTGGAAGAAAATCAAACCTAATAGATAGTTTTTAAGATTGAATTTTATTAAAATCTACTTTCGAACAATTTTATTTACTTGTTTTTAAATTAGAATTGTCACCATTTCAAATCAATCAAACAACCTGTTAGATACTAGTAATCATTTGACCTCATAAAATTAATAGCTTAGGTATTAAGTCCTCGTGGGATCGATACTTTTTATACTACTTGAACGATACGTGCGCTTGCGTTATACGCGTGTGTAAGCACCGGTCAGTTTTTGGCGCCGTTACCGGGGACTTATTTATCTTTCACTATTAGTTTTAAGGTTAGATACATTTACTTGTATCTAATTTCTTTTTACTTATTGTGTTGTGTTTCTTGTGTTTCAGGTCTCAGAAACTTCATGAGACGAACTAGAAACTTTGAACTCCGACCGCTTGACCCATAAATTGAAAGAACCATCAGACAGTTGAGAAGGGAAAGGCGAGAAGGCCAAGACGCTTTAGTCAACATGGACCCTGAACCTTTGAACGTTGCACCACCGATTCCCATTCGAGACAGAACCATTCTGGAGGTTGACAGACTCATTTCTTGTATTGTACTTCCTCCCTTACCAGCAAATGCAGGTGACATCAAAACATGCATCCAGATGATTCAGCAGTCAGTACAGTTTGGGGGAAATGCAATTGAAGATCCCAATGCCCACATCAGCAACTTCCTGGAAGTTTGCGGCACTTTCAATTACAACCAAGAAGCTGAAGAAGCAATGAGACTGCGTGTTTTCCCATACTCCTTGAAGGACAGAGCTAAAGCTTGGCTACATTCACTACCAGCAGGTTCCATCACAACTGGTGTCCGTTGGTTATCTTCATGTTAACGAGTTTGGGCCCATGAGGAGGCCCGTGGAGTTTCCTTGTATGACATTTTTGCTTATAGGCTGGATCTACTAATGGGCTCCTGGTTTAGTGGTTGGTCTTGAGGTAAATCTTAATTTTATCTCTGGGCCCAAATTTGGCCAGTACAACATGTAGATAAATAAATAATAGTGTAATGAAACTAAACCTAAACAAGTGAAACTGATTCATGATGTTCCTCGATGACTTAGGTCAAGTGTATAACTCTTTAATCCTGTTTCTTAAGTCCATTTGGCCTCTAATGTGCTTGTTCAATTCACTACATGATGTTGGGTTAGGTATGCCACGACGTCATTGATTTTCCAAGCTTTGTGTCTTGTAATTGGCCTAACTGGTACATGTAGACCCGGCGGCGGTTCGGTTCATAGATTTTTTTTTTTGAAAATTAATTAAAATAAATGAGATTAATTTTATAAATAAAAAAAATTATTACATTGAAGAGCTTGAGCTTAAATTTTTAAAAATTTAAGTTGCCTACGTATCCTCCAAGGGTGAGAGGAATCAAAGCTCAAGTAGTTCCATTACAAGTTTTAGACATATCCCCTTTGTAAATTATAATTTTACAATTATCAATCATCATTATTAGTTGATCATTCGGCTCCGGTTCCGCTTGCACTTGTTGCAGAAGCATTATCGAACAAATCTTCAAAATCATCGGGGGCATCTTCTTGTTGTCTCAGATCAGCTCGAGTCCAATCATCCACACAAGCTGTTGCTTTTAGAGTGCTTGGATGTAATGAAGATCGCCTAACTTCCAATATATTACCTCCCAAGCTGAAGGCTTGCTCAACCGCAACGGTGGAAATAGGTGCTGCCAAGATCTCTTTAGCAATAATAGATAAAACATGATATATATTTTGATGCCGGTTCCACCATTCAAGGATTTTAAAATTTTTACTGCATAAACTTTCATTAGAAAACTCAAAATTTGTAAATAAATAATTATCTAATTCAGGGTTATTAGTTGTCGTATCCCTAGATTTTTTATTTCGTTGCAATAACCAACGATCCCCAGCACTAAGTCTTGTTTGAATTACCGGTTCGCTACTACTAGATTGACCTAATGTTCCTAAGTTATATCTTACAATATAATCATTAAATAAAATAATTAAATCACTTCTTAATTTCGTCATTATGCTCGTAATATCAACATCATCTAATATTCCTAAATAATCATAGTAAGCTTTTAAACCACCATTCAAACCTTCTAATTTAAATGTAGGATCAAAAACAGCAGCAATAAGATAAAGTACAGGAATTTCTCTAAAATAATTCAACCATTTTACCTTCATAGCAGTAATGGCTTCGAGCAAAACAATATCATTAGGGTCGTCACTGTCAACATGCTCATCGAGAGTGCCAACAATATTCAAACTCTCAAGAAGAAATAAATGTGTTGTAGGATAATAAACACCGCTAAAAACTAAAGTAGCAACATTAAAAACTCTTAAAATATCTAAAAAAAATTCACAAATATCCCATTGACTAGGATAAAGTGTGATATTTTGAACATGTTGAGAAAAAAAACTACATAATGCATCTTTGTATTGAAATGCTTGACATAAAAGAAAATAAGTAGAATTTCAACGTGTTGGAACATCTCTTGAAAATTTAATCGGTTTAATACCATTTATTTTACAAAACTTGGTCCATGCTCTCCTAACTTGAGAATATGACCAAATACAGTTAAGTGACTTTTTAATTGGATCAAGGAAAGGTGATAATAATTTTAGTCCGTCTTGCACACATATGTTAAGGACATGACATGTACAACGAATATGAAAAAATCGACCCCCTAAATTTGGTTCACATAAGGATTTTAAATCATGAATGGATGCAGTATTTGTAGATGCATTATCAAATCCAATTGTTAAAAATTTTTCTACTAAACCATATTCATCAAAAATTACCTTCATCATTCTATAAATATTATGTGCAGTATGTGGGTCATCAAAAACTCTAAATGCAATAAGTCTTTTTTGCATGGTAAATGATGCATCAATCCAATGACAAGTCACACCCATGTATGAGTGTGTTTGCCAATGGTCACTCCAAATATCAGAACATATAGAAATACGACATTTCATCTCTTTAAATATTTCATTTAAAATAATTTTACCACCTTTATATAATTTGAAAATATGACGTTTTGTTGTGTTTCTAGTCATTCTACATGCAGCAGGGTTTAAAGCATTATGCACGTAATTAGTAAAATGAAGTTTTTCACCAAAGCTTAAAGAAAAATGTGCCATACAAGTTAATTTCGCAAATTCTTCTCTATTTTTTGTATCAGAATATTTAAATAAATCTACACTACTCGTACCTCTACTAGATGATGCGTACCTGGCCATTTGAGTCTGCGTCGTATCAATGCCAAATTCAATCGGATGATGTTTTTCCATGTGCTTGATCATATTGCCGTATCCACCAGAAAATTTATAGATAACCCCACAATAGTTGCAAATTGCTCGTTGTGAACCATCTTCTAGGCGTTCCAAAATAAAATGAATTTTGAAAATATCCGAGGACCGAGCCTTAACTTCTCTTCTCCGTGATTGTGCACTGACACTAGGGCCGCTCTCTTGGGTTGACATATTTGACATTATGTTCTCAGATGAGCTTGCCATTTTTCGTTTGAGAAATTATGAAGAAAAATAAGAAAATTGAATAATTACGATGCGAATGATAACAAATTAACAACTAAATGAATTGAGATTGAGAATAAGAATATAAGATTATAAGAGAATTGTATTGAAGTAAGATTGAGAATAAGAGAATTATAGAAAATGAGAGAGTTGAGAATTGGTATGATGAAATTATGAAAAATGAATCCTATTTATAGAATTTTAGAATTTTTTTGATACCAAAAATGCCCCTAAATATAACCGTTTTATTACCGTTATTAGGGGTACATTAGTAATTTATATTTTATATAATAAAAATAATTTTAATTTTTTAGTTTTTTTTATTTGGGCAGGGAGCCAAACGGCTCCCTGCTGCCCCCCCAACGGCTACTAGCCGTTGGGGGCGTAGGGTTCCGATTGGAACCGTCCGAACAGGTGGAACCGTACGGTTCCACCGGTTCGGTTCCGGTTCCGAACCGGAACCGTGGCCGGGTCTAGGTATATGGATTGTATCAATTGTGCTCTGGACCGAATCTAGTGCTGCTAGGATCACATTATCCCCTCCATCTTAAAAATGGATTGGACCTCGAATTAGCACCTGCATCAAAATGGGACAAGTCAGAAACATTAAAGGAAGTAGAAATATTATACTCACCAGGTAGGTCAAGTTTATATGCATTATCATTGATCTTTTTGATGACTTGAAAAGGATCATCTCTCCGATGTTGAAGCTTGGATCTCATCTGAGACGGAAACCTCTCCTTACTATCTCCCCGAGGTTGAAGCTTGGATCTCCTCTGAGCCGGAAACCTCTCCTTACTCATGTGTAGCTAAACCCAGTCACCAGACTCAAACACCACGCATTTGCGGCCCTTATTCGCATGAGAAACATACTGCTCAATTTTTCAGTAATATGTACTCACATATTTTCTCATGTATTTGTTTCACCAACTCTGGTTTTTTTTTTCTCATCTAAACCTACTATTTACTCAACATGAAAAGACAACAAATCCAATATCGTTACCGGGTTAAATCCATACACAAGTTCAAATGGTGAATATGAAGTAGAAAAATGAATGCAATTATTGTATGCAAACTCTATAAATGACAAATATTTTTCCCACGATTTTAAATTCTTAGTTGAGTCGAAGTCCTATTAAACACCTTTGTATGTCCATTTATTTAGGGGTGACACGTAGTAGTATAAAGTAGCTTGGTCCATAGTTTACCCACAAAACCTTCCAAAAATGACTCAATAACTTGACATCTCTATCAGAAATAATACTTTTAGGAATCTCGTGGGGTCGTACTATCTCTCTAAATAACAAGTCTGATATGTTAGTGCCATCATCGGGTTTATGACATGCAATAAAATATTCCATTTTGCTAAATCTATCAACCACTACAAAAATAAAATCTTTACCCCGCTTAGTCCTAGGTAAACCCAACTCAAAATCTATCAAAATATCTATCCATGATTCACTAGGTACATGTAATGAAGTATATAATCCATGAGACTTCATCCTAGATTTGACATTTCTACAAGTGAGATACCTGTCACAAATACGCTATACATCGCGCTTCATATTGGGCCAGTAAAATGCTCTCACAAGGTTCATAGGATCTTACTAATTCCAAAATGGCCTATGAGTCCACCTCCATGAGCCTCTCTCACTAATAGCTCACACATTCTACAAGAATGGATGAATAACTTATCTTCTCTAAATAGAAAACCCTCATGCTGGTAGAATTTATTAAATACAGACTTAGTACATGCAATAAAAATATCACAAAAATCCACATCACATGCATAAAGTTTCTTAATAAATTCAGACCCTATCATTCTAGCCCCAAAGAAATAAGTAAAACATACCAATTGATATGAGACTTGATACGGTGAAGACAAATCCGACATAAGATTCCGTAGACCTTTAAAGAACTTGTCCTTGAAAACCCTTTGAGATTGACTCAAATGAATCTTGACAGTAAAATGACATCACAAAGGATGTTATCCTTTGATGAATATTTGTTCAAACCCTGAACTTTGGAACAATCACTTTAATTCACTCAACGTAAGTCACATAATTACTTTTTCTCTCAAAATAAAGTTGTGTCCCTTTATTCATAAAAAAACAAATCTTTTATAATAATATGAGCCAAACCCTAATAATGTAAAATGAAAAAATTTAACCATAAACTACCCATAATCAACTCAAGCTCATAACTCCTAATTCCTATCACATTAAGAAACGAACAAATAAATAAAAATAAACTAACACAAGGCTAAATGAAACATGCATTCACGCTTTGATCCATACATGCAAGTAAATAAATAATAGTGTAATAAAACTAAGCTTAAACAAGTGAAACTAATCAGTGTTGTTCCTCGATGAGTTGAGTCAAGTGTATAACTTTTGAATCCTTTTGCTTGAAGTCCACTTTGCCTCTAATGTACTTGTTCAATTAAGCTACATGACGTTGGACTAGGCATGTCATGACGTCCTTGATTTTCTGAGCTCTGTGTCTTGTAATTGATCAAACTGATATATGGACTGGAATCCTGGATCAATTATGCTATATATGAACCAAATCTAGTGCTGTTAGGATCACATAAACAATATTTCTCATTTGATGCCAAAGCAATAGAAAAAAAAAATCAAATTATGATTTTCAAATTCGATCGAATTTTTAGAAATTATTGGTAAGATCAATTTTGACATTTTTGGATTATGTTTGCTATGTGAAATTTTTTCAATTTTGACATTATTGGTAACATAATTTCGTGAACGAAATGAAGATACCTATGCTGTGTCTTATCCAGAAATAAAGTAGTTGTTTTCTATCTACACAACTACCTGTCATAGGGTATTTTTCACGTTTTTGTGATGTTTTGGTATGATTCTGTCTAATAAGCTCTTCATAATAAAATGATGATAAAATAATTTCTAATTTTGATTAGTTTTTTTTTTTTCAAAAATTCTTTAGTAATTTTAAGAGTTATTTTATTTTATCATCCTTTCATACAAATATCTTTTTCCTTTCCAATTATCCACGTGCAAATCATGTTGGCCAGCCATCACCACATCTCATAAAAGGAACCTTTTAAAGCTCCCCTCTTTTGCAATTATTAAATATCCTGTTCATAATTCTGATCTTTAATTATTAGCTTCAATCAAGCATCAACTATGCCAATACTCACTTGTCCTCTTGAGCCACCTTGCTATTTCATATTTCAGAGTCATGATCATCACCAATACAAATCCCTGGTCTCATTTTTCAGTACGAACCATTTTCCAATGAAGTACAATTTCATCAAGAAACCATACTGGTTAAATGCTAAACACAAAGCTCTCTTGTAAGTTTTTCATTATTTATCTCCTTTTGTTACACATGTCTCTCTCTCTCTCTCTTTTTCTTTTTTTTTTCTGAATCACTAACTGTGCAAAAAATTCATGACAGTCCAAGAAAAGCATCAAACAACAATCAGTCAGAACCTCCACCAAAGCCGGCAACAAACCCATCATCTGCTTGGTGACATTATAAGTACAGTTAGCAACTAGTGCATATATATATATGTGTGCAAATATATGTGAAATGTTTTTTTCGACTCCATGCAGGAAAAAATGGATAGTTGGTGTCATATTGTCAATAGTTCTGCCTTCTTTCAGGCACAAATGGGCACCATTAATGATGCTTAAAAGTTAGTATAAATCAAACATAATAATATAAATAACTTTTTATTGATTGAAAATAATCAACGAACTCTTTAACTTATTATTGAACTTAATTTGTGTTTGCTAGGTAAAGTGGACATGACCATAGAGATAGTGGAATCTGTAGCAGAAGCTGTGGAAGAATTGGCAGAGGGAGTTGAGAAAGTGGCAGATGAGATTGGAGATAGGCTTCCTGAAGATACAAAACTAAAGGAAGCTGTTGATTTAATTGAAAATCAAGCCAAAGCAGCAGTCAAGTTGGCTAACAAGACTGAAGAGCTTGTTCATACGGTATTTACATAAACATATAAATGACTCTCTGCAATTAAAAGAGAATTGATTAATGAAATCTGCTGCTTGGGTTTGCAGGTACAGGAGGTCGAGGAAGAGCTAGAGAGTGCACTTCTTCTGGATCAAGCAAAGAGGGACGACCCAAAATAAGCTTAATTAAGTCATTAATCTAGGTCAATCCATAATTATTGACATGGCGCCAATCAATGGGTGTGTCATTTTGTGTTGGGCACTAAACGAATGGCTAACAATTATTTTTCATTTTTATTTTTGTCATTTCTCTTACCCTCTTCCATTGATTCAGAGTTGACCAGTCTTTTGAAAACTGTACCAGTCTTTTGAAAACTGTACCAGTCCATTGAACCGAACCGATGAAAATCGATTAAGTTCGGTCCGATTAATTAAAATTTAATTATAAAAAATTAGTTAAAATCGGTGAACTGATCAACCCTATGAGCCAATCAACCCAACTTTTTTAATCCTTAGAAAAAATAATTACCGAAACCATAAAATTAAAAATAAATATTTTAAAATAATTTTTAATTAATTAAAATTATTTATGATATCACGTCCCGATTCAAATTTTTTTTATAACAATGATTTAACCACTCATCTGATTTTTAAAATAATAGATCAACCACTAAAATAATAGTTGAAATTTTATTAGATTATTAACCTGATAGCCGCTGAGTTTTTTTTTAATAAATTACTATTTATCGTTATTGGATAAATTTTGATATTTAATTGAATTAGATATTGCCCATATTAAAGAATTTATTACATGATCTACCATTATCATTTTCATAGAGATTTTAGAATCTTATCATTTAATTGATATTTTCAGAGGGATTTTATAATAAAAATGATTTTGTTATTTGATTTGTTTGGTAACCTACAATTACCAATTTTATAGAGATTCTATATTGAAATGATTTTTTATCAGCCATTAGATTATAATGAAATGATCTGAGCCGCCAATTAAGCCACATAAAGATAACATTTAGATACATTATCTCTCTTAATCCTAACCATCCGTTACACTCTCTTTCCCCCACACCATTGTGTTTTATAATATAGATATATTTATTAATTAGAATCGCTATCAAAGATGAAGTCTTGCAAGTCCAATTGTTTAGTTTTTTTTTTCTTTGAAATCATTCGAAATCTCACCGTCAAACCATTGTTTTTGGGTTTAAGCGGAGCAGGTAAAACCTCCGGCTGTCTCAGGTTCTTATAAGAAACGCACTCCCTGAATTCGAATTTCGAACACAGGACATCAGAGTGAGATTTTAAACCTTACACCACCAAACGATACGTATGATGTGTCTTATGCAGAAATAAAGTAATTGTTTTCTATCTACACAATTACCTGTCATACGGTATTTTTCACGATTTTGTGATGTTTTGGTATCAATCATTTATTATTGTAAACAGAATGTGAGTGTACAGCCAATTAGGCCGTCGCAAGTTGTTGCTAGTGTTTTGGTGTCTAGTAAGCTAAAGACGTGATGAGCTTGAATTTGTTTGCGATGCCTTTGTGGTCCATTTGCAAATTGTCTCGTAACAGTGAGCTCTTTGCTAACGAAGTTCACGAGTCATTGAGTTGTGTTTGGCTTCATGCACAACACGAGCAGTGTTGGATTCTTTTACGCAAGTGAATATGGTGCATGTAAAGGCACATTATCGCACTGTTTTGAAAATCGAATCAGATTGGTCGGTATCAGCCATGAATTTGGTTTGGTTAATCGATCAAAATTGGATAGTAAAAAAATCGATCAAAATTGGTCAAACCCGATAAATCGGTTCAATTTTTTTTTTTTAAAGATTTTATAATCAAAAACTAAATTTATATTTTTCATAATTTTTAATTAAATAAAACTATTTATTACGTATATGCCGATTCTACCATTTTTTCCGAACGTTTCAACCGATCGAACCACTAATCCATTGAACATTTTGCATCACTGCTTTGATCACCGATCCGATTCTGAAAACATTGTATAATGGGAATGATTTTTAAGTGGTCTCAGCTTTCAGTTCAATTGGATGGTACTATAAACAAGTATTTTCAAAAACAGACCGGGATCGACCTGGTGATGTAAAAAGGTCGATGTTCGATTGGTTGAACCATATCCAAAAAATTGACAAAATCGGCTTATGTAATAAATAATTTTATTTAATGAAAAAAAAATTTAAAAAGATTTGGACCTATTTGATTTGGACTAATTTTTTTATAAATCTGATTTTTTATACTTGACCAAACCAGATTCACGTCGGTTCTCGATTAGACCGGTCGAACCGGCCAGTCCGATCCGATTATGAAAATTGTGCTATAAACTCAATGTTGAAGCTGCGCTTAAGCCTGCGGATTGCCTTGGGAGATGTTATCTTATCTGCTGTTGGAGAAAGATGTGTGAGAGGAGCGTAGTAATGACGTGGCACAATTGTCCATTATTGGTTCTAATAAATATATATTAAATTTGAAATTAATCAATAAAAATACAAAGTTTTTCTTCTGTTGTTGATATGTTTTCCTATTCGAATGATGTTGATTATGTTGAGGCCATCACTAAAAGAACCTTAACAACTAACATAAAATAAGAGAAAGCAATAATTTCTTGAATTGGAATAAGTCGTTGGTGTTGTTAATACTTTCAGTTTTATGTGATTTTGTTTTTGTTTTTTTGTTTGTTTTTTGTTTGTTTTTATTTTTTTTATTTTGAAGTACATAAATAAAAAATGCATGACATTTGTGCTGATGGTTGATTTTTATTTCCGGGATAATTCCGAAAAATCACTTCTCGAACAAATCTCCATCAACTGTAAATTTATTTGGTTTGAGGATCAAATGTAAACTTAGCAAAGTGGGAAATACACAGACAAAATATAGGGTTTAACGTGGTCCGGTAGGATGGTCCCAACTCCCAACCTACGTCCACATGCACAAAAAGAAGAAAGACTTTTATTACCATCTCGGGTCGGACCCACCTCTCTCTAACTCTAGCTTGGCTGACCGGCCTCTTACTAACTCTCGCTTACACTTATGCTTTTTCCCTCTCTATCGCTTACACTTAAAGTTTTTTTCCCTCTCTATTACAAGTGAAGAGACCGATTAGCCAAAAAAAAGAATCATTTACAATGAATTATCAACCCATTTATATATTAGGATAAATTCTACTGTTACAACAGCTTATGACTTTAGCCACGTGAAACGCCCATTACTCGCACGTTACGGCCATTCATGACATCTGCCACGTTTCCTTACTGTTATTGCTCATTACTCGTACATTATTGCTCATTACTCTATGTTATTGCCCATTACTCGTACGTTACATCCATCCAACTGTCTGGCGACACTAGGTTTCGTGTAGGGCTTACGTCATCCATACATATGCATATATTTAGCAGCCCCGACCTTAATAACCATCTCGGTATGCCGAAGTGATTAGGCTGAAGTCTCTTACTCTCTTCTTCAACCAGGTCGGGTTGAAATGATCATATGACTTCATCAGGTCGGTCTGTCGGAATGGGTTACATCTTTCATTGTGTCTGCCACAAGGTATGGTCGGTGTGTCGAGACTCACGTTGCTTAATCTAACTTCGTCTCATTTCCTCGAACGGGTCTGACTTGCTGAGTCGGTTCTGATTTCGGAGGCTGACACGAGGCTCTGAATGCTGCGTCCGATGACGAGGCTGACCTGAGAGTCCGTACTTGACCACCTCGGACACGACCACCTCAGTGTCCCAACCTGTACCTCGGGTTCGGGCCCCTCTGCTGACCCATTATCTTCACAATGATCTTGAGCTTTTATTTGTTTTTTTTTTTTGGATAACCGAGGTGTTCGGGCCAGCTTACGCGCATCTCGACTAATCCCCGGGACCTGTGCCCTGTGCCCTCAGAAGTTTCCCAACACAGATCAGGGTAAGTCGCTGGCTTTTCACACCAGGGGGCATGGCCCCAAGGAAATGCATCTAATGAGATTCGAACCTTGAACCTGAGAGTGAGCAAAACACTCAAGCCCAAAGCCTTTACCACTGAGGCAACCCCTTGGGGTTCTTTTATGTGTTAACTGTAATCCTCATTCTACCATTTTTAGGGATTCTGTTTTCTTGGAGATGAAAAACCACCATCAATAATTTGATTTAGTGTAAATAAGAGTATAATTATCATATTACATTTTGTAAAAATTTTGATAGTTACAGAAAAGTCTTCTTAGCCATATTATTTTTTCGTCCCCGTATTAATGTATACATATTATATATAGTACATGTTTTCTCTATTAGTGACCAAACAGGACCTAACTGAAATGTAATTAAGTGGTACCTTAAGTTCTTGTTTTATCGGGTAATGAATGAATTTGAGCGAGAAAGGAAAAGGTTGTGTTGACGGCTGATTTTGGTCTCAGGGCAATATGAGAATATTACTCCCGAGATAATCCTCCCTCAATGGTGAATTTGTTCGGTTAAGGGGGAACTAAAAGCAAATTTAGTAAAAGACAGATAAATGCACCAATCACAGGAGATTTAACGTGGTTCGGCGGATCAGATCCCACCTACGTCCACGGGCACAAAACGAATGATACTTTTTATTACTGAGATATGCTCCTCTGATATCTCTTGTGTTTTACAAGTCTGATCGTAATGATCTTGATATTGATTCTGATCCTGATCTCTCTCCTTACGCATACTCTACCCTCCTATTTATAATAGTGTAGAAATCAGATTCATTCTCCTACAAGAATTTCCTAGATGAAACAATTTCTTTTTCCCATAAGGATTCCTAATCAAAACTACATTTACTTTCTTTATCCTACTAGGACTCTGACTCACCAGTTTTCCCCATGAAAATATGATAACTTGTCATCTTATAAGCAAGAATATGGTATCTTATCTTCTGGAGCATGTCTCGCCATATGCTCGGTCTTCATGAGGGTCGGTCTATGATGGTCCTTTGAGCTGAGAATACTGCTATCGATAGTCATCTGAACCAAAGTGGTCGGTCACCTATCATCAAATGTTCGGTCTCTACCCATTGGCTTTATAACACTCATGTGGTCGGGTCGGCATTTAATGATTTCAACCGAGAAGGGAATTACTCTTTTTAACCCCTGTCGTACTTCTTAAATAACATAGGTCCTGAAATTATACCATCAACATCTGTCCCATAGTTCTCGGTAACGAGTTTGCGAGTTGATGCCGGGAACTATAAAAAAGATGGTGTGCCAATGAATCCGTCGGTGGTCACTCCAGGAACCGCAGAGAAAAACGCCTTGGCTGCAAATCTGGTCCTTCCTGCCACCTTCATGTGCTCAATCAACGAGGATCCCGATATCTACCCGTGGAGAAAATGCTTTGCCCTTATGCTGATGACGATCGACTCGGTGGGACGTAACCCGACCCCGAGCTGAGAATAACATTTGGCTCTGGGGGAATGTCACTCCCCAGACCAATAGAGGGCCGACCATGGGGGAGATGCTCTGATCCCATGTCGATGATAAGTCTCTCGATGGGACGTATCCCGACCCCGAGCTGAAGAAAGACTTGGCTCTGGGGGAATATTACATCCCCAGTCCAAATAAGCCGACTCGGTGGGACGTAACCCGACCCCGAGCTAAAAGAAAGACTTGGCTCTTGGGGAATGTTACATCCCCAGTCCAAAGAAGCCGACTCGGTGGGACGTAATCCGACCCCGAGCTGAAACAAACATCGATCTCTCGGTGGTACAAGAGCAGACCCGAGCAGGAAAGAAATATCGGTCTCGGCTGTACAAAAGCAGACCCGAGCCGGAAGAACATTGGTCTCGGCGGTACAAGAGCAGACCCGAGACGGAAAGAAAACATCGTCTCGGCGGTACAAGAGCAGACCCGAGCCGGAAAAAACATCGGTCTCGGCGGTACAAGAGCATACCCGAGTCGGAAAGAAACATCGGTCTCGGCAGTACAAGAGCATACCCGAGCCGGAACCAAAACATCGGTTCTCGGCGGTACAAAAGAGACCCGAGCCGTAAAGAAACATCGATCTCGGCGTACAAGAGCAGACGCGAGCCGGAAAGAAACATCGATCTCGGCGGTACAAGAGCAGACCCGAGCAGGAAAGAAATAGGTGGCCTCGACAGAATGAATCCAGCCCCGAGCCGATTAACCAAGTAGCCTCGGCGAACGAATCCAGCCCCGAGCCGATTAATCCTTGGGACTTATTCAGAGGGAATGAATCACCTTTGAAGCCCTACCGAATCTGGCACGGGCGTCCCCCTGCCAGACCAGCGAAAAACAAAAACAAAATTCTGGAAAATAAAATCAAAAGGCAGGGGTGACTTAGCACTTATCCCAAAATAAAACGTTTTGCAAGCATAAACAACAACATGGATGCTTCAAAACAGCGTCCTGTCCGAGGTCTCCAAAACACAATTCTGAATCTTTCAATTCAGAGTCCCGGTGAACCAGGATTGGATCAAAGAGCGTTTAAAATGGTAAGGGCACATCCTCCATACTTCAGGTCTCCATGGAGCCTGTGTACTGTTCGAAGGCTCCTTCTTACTACGCTGGAGCAAGCATACGCTACGAGGGCACAATCCCTTCCAGTGCTATATATACTTCCATTGGATCCAAATGATCAAGTAAGGATCAAAGAGTGTCGAAACATTAATGGCATATTCCTCCTTATGTTCGGTAACACTGGAGCAAGCAAACGCCACATGGGTATCATCAATCCCCGTGCTATGCTTCTCACGGATCCATTAATCAAGTAGGTAAGGATCAAGAGTGTCTGAAACATTAATGGCATATTCCTCTTTATGTTCGGTAACACTGGAGCAAGCAAACGCCACGGGGGTATCATCCCTCCCCGTGCTATGTTTCTCACGGAATCCATTAATCAATATGTGAGGATCAAAGAGTGTCTGAAACATTAAGGGCATATATTCCTCCTTATGTTCGGTAACACTGGAGCAAGCAAACGCCACGGGGTATCATCCCTCCCCGTGCTATGCTTCTCACGGATCCATTAATCAAGTAGGTGAGGATCAAAGAGTGTTCGAAACATTAAGGGCATATTCCTCCTTATGTTCGGTACACTGGAGCAAGCAAACGCCACAGAGGAATCATACATCCATGTGCTATACTTCTCCCGGATCCATGGGGCAGGCAAAAATATATGGGAACACATTCCTTGTGCTATATTTCTAAGCCGGCCAGGCAGGTTATCCCATGGGGGCACTCCCTCCCCGTGATTATTATCCTGAAATATCCCTCATAAATGTAGGTTGTTGGGTAGTTACACTCCAGCTTCGGGAGTTAAATCCTACCACGAAGGCGTACTTCGCTTGCCCTCGCCCCTCGGCATCGGCCCGATGATATCCAGCCCCCACTAGGCGAACGGCCAGGGACTGGACATGGTCAATTGCTCTACTGGTTGGTGATGGATATTGGCATTCTTCTGGCATCCTTCACATTTCCGGGCCACTTTCTGACTCCCGCACACAATTCCAATTATGTCCCGGTTGGGGAACTTAACTTTAAGTAATGGAAGACATTGCGGCCTTTGTCATCATGAAAAGTCGACCGACAATGACTGGTAACTGCTCATGCAGTCCACCACTATGAAGTAGTTTATCATGATCGTCCGGGGACGAGTTCCGATCATCATTGCTAATTGTATTCTCCCTAATGGGACGACCGTTGAAACCCCGAAGCCGGTATAGGGGAAGTACCATCGTCTGTCAGAGCTGCATTACTCCACTCCAAGGCCCTCCAGAGCTCTTTGGAGATTATATCCATTGCGCTCCCGGATCCACCGGGATTCTGTCTACCTCTGAACCGCCGCTGGTTGCCTTGATTATTAACGCATCATCGTGGGGGAAACTTCACCCCTCGGGCATCCTCGTCAGTGAACATTATTGGCACGACCGACCACCTTGTATTCCGATGATTGTTCTGCTTCCAGTAACTCCGACCCCCGAGCCCGCTGCTGTAGTTTTTCTGGCCCGGTTAGAATATCCGGCCAGTGGTTTTCCTTCCTGCGATGATATTTACCTGTCGGCGCTGTGCCCTTTGTCTAGCCGCCATAACCTTATGGTCAAGTATTTATTTAAATACCCATTCCGAGCCAGGTCTTCCATTTGTTCCCCGCAAGTCTTTGCACTCATCATCAGATGTCCTATCAAATTATGATGATGCAATATGACGTTTTATTTCTTTATCTTGGGGAAATCTCCTGAGGTTAGGTTCTATCAAGAGGCATTTTTTCCTGGATCTCCATGACGATTTGTCCTAGTGGCTTGTTCAGAGGAATGTATGATTCTTCCCTGACTACATTGTTTTGGTTCAGGATTCTTCTTTCTTGGTTGTTCCGAGGTATTGGCTTGAATTCCTTACGTCTCGGGGGGTGGTGGTTTTTGAACTCCCTATCAGGCCGGCGGGGGGCCTCTGCCCTTATTGTCCTCTCTCTGATAGATGTCCCTCTCTGGGAGATTTTCTCTTCGTTCTCTAACAAAACGAACTTCCCGGCTATTTCCAGGGCGGTTGCATAATCCGGCGTATCTTGGATTCTTAGGTGAGTCCACAGCTTTCCGACCCTTAAGGCCCCCTTTAAAACTTTCTAAGGCCTCGAGGGACTCATATCCCCCGACCTCGAGCACCATATAGGTATCTTCAATGAAGGCCTTCAGAGGCTCGTCATCTCCATGCTTCATGATCTTAACTCCCCAATTGTCTTCTTAGGAACCCAGGCCTCTTTGAAGTGCCGCACAAATGATTTTTTGAGTTGCGCGAAGTTGCGGATGCTCCCTGGGGCTAGACTTCTGTACCATAGAGTGGTTGATCCGCCTAAGGTTAGGGGGAATACTTTACAAACAGCATCCCCCACTACTCCTTGGACTTCCATTAATAGGACAAAGCTTTCAATATGAGATTTTGGGTCAGTAGGGCCCTTGTATCATGGTAGGCATGTTGAATCGTCTCGGGAATTTTGCCGACCTTATTTCTTCTGCGAGGAGGGATTCCTCCTCACCGTACTGGGCATCTCATGCATCGGTCTTGAGGTTTACTCCTCACTTGGCCATCTTTTTCCCTCAACCAAGACCTCATGTTACTATCTGAGTTGTCGTGCCGCCCCATGCGGCCTTCTTTGTGTCTATTTCCCCGGGCGTGGTGCTCCTCATGACTTGAGGTCTCTCGTTCAGACTCGTCATACTTCTTTTTTTCCCTTATGATGTTTCAGGGGCTATCATAGGGGGAATTTGGCGGTTGTCTTCCTCTTCTTCTTCACATGTGTCCTCTGTTTGTGAATCTTTTTCTACACTACGGATTTTATCTCGTAGGGGCCCCTCCTCTGGGTCTATCGTCTTCACTTGTATCTACAAACTTTTTTCCTTCCGCCGTCTCACCTCTTCTCTGACTGGTTCCAGCTTCAAATCTCTCGTCGTTCCTCCCTTCCACCTTTTTAGTCGGTCCATCATGGATTTCAGAAGGGTTTGGTTTTCCTCTCTTTCTTTCCTCATGTTTTCTTCTATCTTCTCTACCCAGTCCGTAGTTGGACTTCCTGATGATCGGTGATTTCCGTCTTCTGCCATTGTCTTACTATGTGTGCTGTTTTTCGTTAAATTCCCCACAGACGGCGCCAACTGTTGGCGGCTGATTTTGGTCTCATGGCAATATGAGAATATTACTCCCGAGACAATCCTCCCTCAATAGTGAATTTGTTCGGTTAAAGGGGAACCAAAAGCAAATTTAGCAAAAGACAGATAAATGCACCAATCAACAATGAGATTTAGTGGTTCGGCGGATCAGATCCAACCTACGTCACGGACACAAAACGAATGATACTTTTTTTACTGAGATATGCTCCTCTCATATCTCTTGTGTTTTTACAAGTCTGATCGTAAATGATCTTGATATTGATTCTGATCTGATCTCTCTCCTTACGCATACTCTACCCTCCTATTATAATAGTGTAGAAATCAGATTCCTTCTCCTACAAGAATTTCCTAGTTGAAACAATTTCTTTTTCCCATAAGGATTCCTAATCAAAACTACATTTACTTTCTTTATCCTACTAGGACTCTGACTCACCAGTTTTCCCCATGAAAATATGATAACTTGTCATCTTATCCGCAAGAATAGGGTATCTTATCTTCTGGAGCATGTCTCGCCATATGCTCGGTCTTCATGAGGTCGGTCATGATGGTCCTTTGAGCTGAGAATGCTGCTACCGATCTGATAATGCTCGGTCATCCGAACCAAAGTGGTCGGTCACCTATCATCAAAGTTTGGTCTCTACCTGTTGGCTTTATAACACTCATGTGGTCGGGTTCGGCATTTAATGATTTCAACCGAGAATGAAAATACCTTTTAACCCCTGTCGTACTTCTTAATACATAGGTCCTGAAACACATCACAGGTTGTTTTGCCTGAATTAATATCTAATAGATAAAAGCCAAAACGACGTTGTTTTGATTTTAACTATTCAGATAGATTTTTGGATATTGTAGCATTTCTCAAGAGTTAAAATATGAGAATAAAAAGAGATTGTATCGCTTTGACTCTAATATATTCGGATAATAATTTAAGTATAATTTCGAGCGTTGTACGGTTGTAGCATTTCTCAAGAGAGTAAATATGAGAAAAATAGAGATTGTGTAGTGATTAGATTGAGATGGAATTTGTGTAATACAAAATTTATGAATGTTTGTGCTGAAAATGTCTTTAGTTAATAAAGAAAAAAATGTAGAATTTGGTGATTTGTGTAATTTCCAAAACTTAATGGATCATTTATGTATGCATGTACCCATGTTTTCATCATTGGATCAGACTGTTGGTTCAACCGGAACCGGGAACCAGTTATAAGTCCAGTCGAACCAAAGGTAAAAAAAAACCGGCTTGATAAAAAATAAGTCAAACTCAGTCTAATTTTTTATTTATTTTTTGTATTTTGTATTTTTTTATAAAATTATTTATTATGTAAACGGTTTTGTCGATTTTCTGGACACGATTCAACCGATTGAACCAGGAACTCATTGAATTTTTTACATCACCGATTCGATCCCCGTTCCAATTCGTAAAACATTGTATGTAACAAAGGAATCTTGAAACATGATCAATCTAGTTATAACTTATAAGTTTGTAACCCCAAGTGTTTGTCGAAGAAACTAATTTGGTTCATACCATTCTGTATAATATTTGAAATATCCTTAACACACCATCCTGTTTCTAGCGCGAGTTTCTCCTCTGTAATCTCAATCCTAATCCTCCTTCAAACCAACCAAAGTCACCAACTATTTTTTTTTCTCTTCCAGGCTTCCACCTTATCTCTAATTTTAAGAGTGATATGGTGATGAGTCCAGCATTGGTATTGATTTCATGCAGAATTGCGATCTGCCTCGGCCTCTGAAGGTATTTTCTGGCCCGGATAAGACGGTCGTCTCATCCATGAATCGGGTTTGTGGCATCATGATGGGACGACGAGAAGAGGATGATGATAATATTAAACTATGAATTTGATGAAGCTGGAGCTTTTGAGGGCCTTGAGATTGTCACAAACTCGTGCCAGAGAGGCAGAGAAGAGGGCTGCGAGTTTGGCAAAGGAGAGGGATTTTATTTCCAAAGCGTTCTTCCAAGACTCAATTGAGGTTATTGGCTTAGCGTCAAATCAATGGATGAGATTGCTTGATCTTCAAGTTTCAAAGTTGCAGCAAGAGGAAGATGATGGTCACCATGTAATTGAGGTGTCATGGTTTCTGGCTTTGGCGTTTTCTTTGGGATTTGCATTTAGTTGCAGATATTTGTTATGAATTTTATTTACTGCAAATGCAGTAGAACTCATATAATTTTGTACAGAGGCTGAACAAATTATCTATAATCCAACTCACTCAGTTCTTCTAATTTGAATTGGACCTCTTCTTTTTCTTTCTGGACAGACACCCTTGAAGACTAATATATATATATATATATATATATTTTTTTTTTATTTTGTAAAGGAGAAACAGAGCATGTAGTGTACACCTACAGATTAAAATGAGTCTTCTTCTCTGTATTTACAATAAGTAGATATAAATAAAAGGCAGTTAAATTCATATAAAGGACATGTGTATAGACCTCAAATGGCCATAGCAATCATCCGCGCTGGTAAAGATATCTAAACAAACCCAGCAAATGTGCTTCCCACACCTACACTCGATATGGTTGCACCCCTCTACTTTCTCTATTGTAAATCCACAAATTGGGCAAGTCTTCACATGTTCTTTTCCTTTGCACCACTCCTTCAAGGATGAATCCGGATCTTCCTTGAACTCTTGGTACTTCTCACACGACAGGTATGGATGGTGCTCCAAGTGGCACCGAGTACAAGTCTCAGCATAACAAGCTCCACAGAAGAATAGCTCGCCCACTGCCCCAGGATCTGCAACTCGATAAATGGAAGAGCAATCCGGTGATGGACAAAACCTGTAGGTGCCCCCACTGGATGCCACGTATGCCCCCAGAGAAGCCCTGAAGAGTTCCTCAAACTTCTCACTAGACAATAGAGACCTTAAATCTGTCAGCAAAATAGGTGCTTTACAACCCCCACGAGCACAGAGTATTGGGAAACTATCCATGTTTTTCAATGCAGACTCGCACTGCTCCACCAGGCACGACCGACAAAACAAATGCGCACAGCCTTCAAGCCTATAACTTTCTTCAACTTCACACAAGCAGATGGGGCACGCAGCTTCACTGTCAAGTCTCTCAGCTGAGCCATCACTCATCTGCGCCATCTCATAAATTATCTCTTCCACTTTTTGCTTCAACTCTTTGTCGCCATGAACAGAAATGACATGCCGGCGTGTGTTAAGTGCCAACTCAGCCCCGGGTACCTTGTCTTTCAGTCCATGAAGGTCAGCCCCAAACCGTCTAACAACTTCTTTCATCAGGTCAGGAGGCAGAACTCCACCACGGAGATGGATTTCTAGTTGCTTGCTTTCATGGTAAGTGAGAAGAGATTGAATCAACTTCTGCTGGGCCTCAGCAATATTGTCTGAAGAACCAAAAATCTTTACACTATGAGTAAGCCTATCAAAGAGAATGAAAGTTCTCGTCTCTTGCTGTAGTGTCTTCTTTATATTGATGCCATCTCTTGAGAACAAATGTTGTACAATCATCGGAGTAAGTCTTGCATTGTTTATGGTCCTCCCTCTCATAAGTGCTTCCACAGGTCTTCTCAGATCTGCCACAGTTTTAGTAGCATTGGAAGATATTCTCACTCGATAGGAACCATTATAATTCCTTTCTACCTTGCATTCTGCATCTGAGAATGAAAATAATTGAAGCCGAAGCCCTTGATAATATCAGGAACTATAAATCCGATCAATCAAATTATCAAAAATAAACTTTTATCCAGTTTTGAAGTAGCTGTATGACCATACTGTCATAACAATGATGCCAGTTTGGTCCATCAAATGCAAGAAGAAACATAAAGTATAATCAGGAACAATCTCTAGACACACAGACACATTATGTATACATCTGGTTGATGTTAATGTGCTTAGAAATTGGAGCGATGGAGTAGCTCAAAAATTAACACTACGCAAACCCCTACGTACATATGTATGCCCATGTGGGTCAAGTTATTATGAACTAAAACAATTTGAACTAAATTGGCTGTAAAAAAAATGTCAATTTCAATCTACCATGTCAAAGGCGGTAGGCAAGGAAAAACGTTTTGGTAGTTCAAACCGTCCAAGTGCTGCCTAAGCGCCACCTTTGACTAATCAAACATGCAGGATTTTATATAATATATAAAGAATCATAACTTAAAATACTTAAGTGTTGCCTATGGCCGCCCAAACGCTGTTTGAAAAACCAACGCAAGCGCATAGATTTCAACTTTTAATTTCAGTTACTAGTTTTTACTTACTCATCACTTCCATCAATCCTCAAAATAAGATAAATGGGAAGCTGAGAGAAAATTAACCCCATACACAAACACACAAAAAAAAAAAAAATTAGTATCCCACATTGCTTGAGAGGGATCTTAGACATGTGCTTATAAGTAGGGGATTCCTTCAACTAGTTAAAGGCCTTTTGGGTGGGCAGAGACCCATACCAAGAACAAAACCGTGAGTGGCAAGGGGGCCGAGTTGCTAGGACAATCCCTAGGCTGCTGCCAAAGCGGACAAATCTAACTAGTTCGGTCGGAGTTTAAAAATGGTATCTAAGCTAGATTCCAACCATAAATGTGTCAATGAGGAAGTTGGGCCCCAAGAGGGGGATTATAATATCCCAAATTGCTTGGGAGGGACCTCAACTAGTTAGAGGCTTTTTGGGTGAGCTTAGGCCCATGCCAATAACAAAACCATTACGGGTAAGGGGGCCAGATTGCTGGGCCAATCCTTGGGCCACCAAAGCGGACAATATCTGACTAGTTAGGCCGGACCTTGCACAAAAAAGGAAAAGTAAATCAAATAAAATAAAGAGCGAGAGGGAGGAAGCTACTAAAAGTACCATTTAGACGGTTGAGTGTTGCAATTAACGAATTCAGTTCCTCCTTTATTACAGAATAGACAGAAGCTGGGCAAGATAAAGCGGTGTGAAACAACTGCTGGCACTTTATTTTCTGCCACGGAAGACATCCAGGCAATACTTTCCCTTCCAATTGCTCCAAAGCTTTTGCTGCCTCCAAGTGTAATCTTCCATCAAAGGTGATAAAAGCCTTCATGAAAGCATCCTTGGATTCAGGTGGGAAAACTTGGACTCGGCAACAATTAGCATGCGTATTACTTTTTGGCATAAAGCGAGATATCTCTCTCAGGAGTGCAGCTTCAAAAGCGTCACATTGGGGACATTCTACAGCATCTCCTCTCATCAGGAAGAAATCGCGAATTCTCCTCGTAGTAGCTTTCCTCAATTCCTCTAAGATTTCATCTTCAGAAAGCTCTTTATCAAGTCCACCTACCACAACAGAATCCATGGACTTTCTACTAATTTCACACCGAACATACCTTCCTCCTATTGCCAGGTTAAAAAAATCATTAACCACAGATTCCACATCAGGTGCATCAAACTTTACAATTGCAAACCCCTTACTAAGCCTACGAGGCCAATAAACTTTTGCTTTGACTGCAGGGAAAGTATACATTTTATTATCACCTCCAAAAGTTGCTCGTGAGGGAACTACCTTAAGCAGACAGCCATTGTATTCAACTTCATTTAGCTCAGTAGCTTTTCTAGCGGCATCAGGTGTAAGAAATGTTACCCTACCCCACTTGTCCTTGTCATCACTGTCTTGCCCAACAACTGCAAACTTGTGGATAGCACAAATATTACCAGAGGCATTTTTCTCAAGAAACATCAAAAGCTCCTTCTCATCCAAGTTATTTGCACTTGAATGAAAAACATCAACAGTCAAAAATCTCCTCTCGAGTTCTAAATGCTTGATCTCAGCACCAGCTCCAAATAGTGCGACAGATGGTGATACACCAGCTCCTTGATACAAGCATTTCTCAGTACATTCATTACACAACCATTTTTTTTCACGCTCCAGTGCATCGCTGACAAGACCAAGAACCTTTTCCATGTCCTGTGAAGAGGCAAATAAGAGAACCTGATTTTGATCAACATTGACTTCAATACCAATTCTTTCATCCATAAAGGTACTCCGAAGACGTGATACAAGAGAAAGAACGTTGCTGTTTGACTTCCCGCAAAACTTTTTAAGGAGGATAGCCCCAAAACCGGTTAGCTCCCTTACTTGCAACTTCCGTCTTTCCATCACAGACAGATCAAACAAGGGAGAGGGACAAAGGGTACACAAACTCTCAAAGTCAAAGGCTGTAACGCAGACCAGATATTGATTATATGCAGATAGGAGTTCACCAAAAACGACCCAAGATGGCTTCTGAGCAAACATTAACAATGAACACGAAGGATGAAGTTGAACATGTTGTCCACTCATCGCCACTTCATAACCAAGCTGATCATACCCAGAGAACATGGCTACATTTTCAGAAAGGGCATAAAGTATAATCTCCTTCAAACATTTATCGTGCTCTGTATATTTATGAGGATTCCAGAGCCAATAAGTCGGAACAATAATAGCAAGTTCCTTTTCAAGACAAGTTTCCAACTCCTTGATTGTGTCTTGACATCTCCGCATGGACTTAGCATTAATGCTGTTTTCCCAGCACCATTTATTTCTCTCCTCTCGTGGAAGAGATTCCCATTCCATGTACACCGCGAGCAGTGTAAATAAGTCACCATTGCGATGACAAAATTGGACCTTAAGGCAATCAGCCTTTAGTTTGTCATCATCACTACCAACTCTGCAAAATATGCTACTGGCATTAGCCATTACAGCAGCAAGAACAATGCCCTCTCTGCCCAAGCGACGACGAAAGCAACTAAGAATCAATTTACCAAGACGAGGCTCGACACCCAATTTAACCAAGTATTGACCTTCATCAGTTAATTCAAATACACCACTGTTCAGCTTAATGGCTCCTAATTGAACTAAATTCCTAGTGGCCATCTCAATGGCTTCCGCACTAGGTGCATCAACAAAATCAAATCCCTGCACGTCCCTGATTCCCAAAGCAAGTATCCTCAGAACTGCAACACCAAGATGAACTCTGCGTATCTCAGGTTCCTGATTGACAGGCATTGTTTCAAAATCGCATTTGCTATAGAGTCTATAACATCTTCCAGGTTCTGTTCTCCCAGCACGTCCAGCTCGTTGATTAGCAGAACTCTGGCTAACACTACAAACTCTGAGAACATTCATGCCAGTGCCAGGTTCAAAGTGACTCTCTTTGACCATGCCAGAATCAATCACAAACTTGACCCCAGGAATTGTAAGCGAAGTCTCGGCAACATTTGTGGCAAATATAACTTTTCTTCTCCCAGGGTAGCTTTCAAAAACACAAAATTGCTCTTCAAATGAAAGCTGACCATGCAAGGGTAATGCAACTGCAGAAGAAGCATCAAACTTCTCACAAGCCCATTCTACTTCCACCTTAGAAGTTAAGAAAGCAAGAATTGTTCCTTCTTTCTCAGTTCGGTGAACCTCCATTGCCATCCTTACTACATCAGAAACATATGATGCCACAATACCAGAAGCAGACATCCCTTTGGTAACACAAGGAACATATCTGATATCCACTGGAAAGTTTCTTCCCTCCACGTGAAAGATTCCACAGCCAAAAAAGTAGTCAGAGAGCTGTTCTGCATCTGCTGTAGCTGACATTATCACAAGCCTTAAATCAAACCTCCTACAAAGTAAATCTTTAACCAATGCCAATAGAAGATCAGTGTTCAAGCTTCTTTCATGAGCCTCATCAATAATGATGCATGAAATCCCAGACAAATCTCTATCATTCATGAAGTGCTGCAGTAAACAGTGGTCTGTCATATATATTACCTTGGAATCAAACTGCTGAGCAGACGAAAATGTGGGGCAACATATGACTGAATTGTCTTCATAACACCCTCTACATTCTTCTCTGACCCTCTTTGCCAATGATATTGCAGCAATCTTCCGAGGCTGAGTACATACAATCGACTGCTCAGCAGCTACTCCTGAATCCACAAGAAACTGAACCAATTGTGTACTCTTTCCACAACCAGTCTCTCCAATCAATACCGTTATCTACACACATAATAACCAGAAGATGCCAAAATTACAGCCTCACAAAGAAAATTAACTGAACAAAAATGTTACATTACTGGATAACTAACCAACGATTCAAATAAACACGATTAAAATACCTGTTCCCCAAGAATTCTCCTCAAAATTTCGTGACGGTATAAATAAATGGGCATTCCATCCTCAAGCCTCTTACACTCTCTGTCAATGAAGGCCTGTATCCTTGACCAATCAAAGCACTCATCTTCATATCTAAACACAGAGACATTGTCTTCAAAGGAGGACTCCAAATTAGCAACACTCTGACGATCAATATACTTCAAAACGCAGGACATGGCATTCTTGAACTCCCTCACTCGCCTCATAATCATTTCCCTCTCTTTAAACAACCCCTTCTTCCTGTCATTCAACTCGTAAAAAGTAGCATAACGGTTCCTATTCCCCATCTTGTTCGAAACGTCAGCGATTTCATCGGATTTATCGTCTTTCATCTTCAGCCACTTCTTCACCAACTCGCCTTCCATCAAACCCTTCACGTGATCAGCAAACAAATTCCTCAGCCTCTCTTCCATCTCGTCCGAGTCGGAAGGCACAACCACGTTGGGAATCAGCTTCACATTCAAACGGTGGGTCCCGTTGAGCCTGGATTCCCACAGGCTCACCATTGCGTTGAGCGTGTCCACCCATTGGTCAAAATACAAGGACGCGAGTAAAGCCCCGGAGGGGTAAACGGTGACGTTTTTGCCAGACAAGCCGAGTCTGCAGAGTAAGGTTTTGACATCCGGTCTGGAGACAGCTGCCGTGGAGAAGGAACGGAGTTGGATTAAGAAGTTAGGGCGGGAAACTGGTGGTGAGGTGGCGGAAGGGCGTTGGCGGTGAGGGTAACAGTGGGGATTGGGCTGGAATTTAGGTATGTGGTGGTGGTGGTGAGGCGGATTTGGCGGCGGCCGTCGCGCCGGAGTTGGATGGAATGACCTCTTCATGGCATAGAGACTGAAATTGGGAAATTAATATTAAAATATAAAATATAAAATATAAACCCTGGATTGCTATGGAAGATAAAGCTATTTGAGAACTTTCGAGAATAATTCGAGCGTAGCGTGGATTGACGCTTTGCTGTTTCGCTGACACGACTGTGGAGGGGAAAATTAAAAACGGAGTCTGATTTTCTTTTTGTTTTTGTTTTTGTTTTTTTAATAATTCGCTCTCATCCACGTGGCGGCATTCTAGACTTCACTAGTTAGGTTGGGAACAGGGGACAATATAGAAGTGCCCTCTCCCGGTCTCTCCGCTCCAAATCCTTCTCCAATAATTTTATTTAAACAATATTAACAATAATGACGTGCAAGAAATATTTTAATTTTAACCATTCACCTCAAAATTGAATGTGTAAAATAATTATCATTAAGATATGATATTTTAATTAATTTTTTTTCTAATATTTAAGGAATATATATGTGTTGTGTATGAGTGATAAAATTATGTTTGTGTGTGAGTAATAATAATAATAATAATAATAATAATAATAATAATAATAATAATATTATTATTATTATTATTATATATATAAATATAATGTGTATATATAAGGTAAAATAATAATATTATTATATATTATTTATTTTTTTCACCGACCGACCGACCAATAATTCGATCGGTAAAATATATAAGTTACCGACCGAAACTTATTTATATCGATAAAATGTCTAATTTTATAATTAATATTATTTTAGCGACCGAATAAAATTTGGTCGCTATTTATTATCAAGTATCGACAGAATATTCGATCAGTACTATGGGTGTTCGCGGTGCGGTTCGGGACGTTTTTTTCGTTTTTTACTTCAAACCGAGCGGGTTGGCGGTTTGGGAAATTAGAAAACGAAATCGCAAATTTGATAAGGAAAACCGCGGCGGTTCGGGTTGGTGGTTTAGCGATTTGGGCGGTTCGGGTCGTCGGTTTGGATTATAAATTTTTTAAGAAAATTTTATGTGTTTTCACATTATAATTGAAGAAAAAATTACATAATTTTCATTTATTCATTACATATTGTTATATGATCATTAAATATCTTAATTTTCATAGTTAAAGAAAAAGAAAAATATAAAATTATATTTAATTTGAAAGCGGGTCGGCGGTTTAGGCGGTTCGGGTCGCGGTTCGAGTCAAAATTTGCGGTTTGTGCGGTTCGCGGTTTGACATGGGTCAAAACCGCACACCAACCCGAAATTTGCGGTTCGATTCGGTGCGGTTCAAAATCATTTTTAATATTTTTTCAAACCGCGCGGTTCGGTTCAGTGCGGTTCGCGGTTTGACCCGAAATTGTGTTCACCCCTAATCAGTACTTGTTGGCGCCATAAAATGACGCCAAATTAATTTTCAGCGCCATATTTACTGACCGACTATTGATTGAATATTTGGTCGGTAATTTGTCAAAAATTATTATTTATCTTTTTCGGTCAGTATTCGATCGGAAATTATATCGGTCGGTAATTTTAGTCGATAAATCCATATTTTATTGTATTGTTAAATATATATTTTAAAATTGAAAATATATATTTAAATCAAGTTAATGGTAAATATTTTATAATGTAAATTTATCATCATTTATTATTAAATTGACTTAATTCAGTTTTTAGATATTGAAATCTATATTTAAGTCAATATATCTCCACTATTATTGATTTATTATTTTCCACATTTGTGGTTTTATGTAGAGGCACCTGATTTCACAGCGTCTAACGTCCAAAAATTCCAAATCTGATCTGAATTTGAGATCTTGTATTATTGTGATGAATTTATGATAGGATTTTGATGAAATTTCTTCATGAATAAAAAAATCAAATAAGGATTCTGTAAGGTTTTGGGGTTAGCACTGAAGCATCTATGTGAATGAAATTTAAAATTTTCTTCCAAAACCAATTGAAGGATCGTGGTTATGCCGTTGTTGATGTAAACAATATATATTACTGAATTAATCTTTATTAATTTTAACATGCATGTAACAAATTTTATTTATCAATATAAATAATAATTTACTAATAATAGAACATACATTGATGTGTTTATTATCTTTCTTGAACTTTTTGAATATCCTTCTTGATTTTTCTCTTATAGTAGTGCATCAAGCGTTGCACTTCTAGTTGGCACACTAGCACTCATTTACGAACAAATCGTTCCCACTTTTGAAAACAAAAGAAATTCTTTTCTTTATAGGATGTTGAAGTCTTTAGAAATAAATTGAAACTATTCCAATCAAAAGATGAAATCGCAAAACACAATGCATATATATTAAAAACACAAGCCACTGTTTTGCCTTTTGCGCATATATATATTAAATGCAACGTTAACATGCGCATATATATACATAGGCATATGATTGTTTCAATTGTATCCCAATACAATAAGGTCAATCCAATATTTTCCCAAATCAAATTTGGTCTCTCAAAGATTCTTTCCAAAATAAAATTAGGATACTTAATCAAATTAGGAATCCAAATTAAATAAAGACTTTCTTATTTAATCTTAAATAGGACTCTAATTAATTTGGGTGTTAGCCCACTAAATTAAAGCTCAATAGATTAAATATTATTTTGGCATATTAATTAATTAACTATTAATTAATTAATTTAACTTACTTAATTTTAATTAACAATTAATTAAATTTATATTTAATTTATTTAATATAAATATCAACTATTTATTTAAACAATTAAATCTAATTTCATATTTCGAATTCATTAATCAAATTAATATTTCTGAAATATCCCGAATATCCTAATCCAATTAGGAAACGCCAAAATAATCATTTATTAACTTTTAATAAACATCCTCGAATTTGTAACATAGACGAGAACTATATTGTGTGACCGTCATAGGTTCATTATCGAGTAGCAGTTGAATAATATTAACTCTTTAATATTTTATCTCTATGATATTCCACAGATCATGGGTAATCGCCTAGCAGCAAGCCATGGCCCCTAGTCGATGAATGAAGTGGGAAAACATATGAACCTGTTAGAATACACTTCGAGCATGTCATATATTTCCTTCCGATATTTATGTTTCTTATCGAGTCTGAGATCATGGTAAAGTCAAATCATTATACTCGACATATCTTTAAACTTTATCTTGTTGATTTGATATCTCTAAGATATCGACTGTTTTGGCTAAAGACTTTTATCCACAACTTTAAGTTTCCTTGAAACATCTCTTTTATTATCAAAGCTATCGGATCCCATCTTGAAGCATATGTGACTTCGTACGTCAATCGCTCAAGACCATCTAGCATTTATTCAAATGACGTGGATAGTCGAATGAGGATATACTAGTGAACCAAGAGTACTATCACACAAGTCATCATATGATCTCAGGTTAAAGGATATGACGATACTAATGTATTATTACGAATATCAATGACCTTAGATAATATTACCATGTGATCTTACGTTTCTGTGGTTGTGTTCGATATTTCATTCTACTAATGAAATATCTATTGTCTATGTCATTATGATATGAGACTCATAATCTATTCTATTAACATCATTTGTCAATCTAGGCGACATACGACAATATTGGTCAAGTGATATATTATTGTCCTGTATAACAATCACATTTTACCAAGAACTTAATTTGAGACATATATAAATATCGTTGCCTCTCATAATCGCAAATGTCTTTTGGATTAACAATATTTATCTGACATAATGTTTTAGGACATACACATAAAATATGGGTGTAATAATGTGTAGTTAACAAATGTCTTCTATTAATAAATAATAAACTATATTACAAATATTATGCCTTAAATCATTACATCCATAATTGATTTTAAGGCATATACTCTAACAGATTCATGATCACTTTTCGTCTAAAAAAAAAAGATAAGGTTTCAAGATAATTTTTCATTATGAATCTTGACTTTTTGCTTTCAAGATCTCAAACTATTTAATATGTAATTTGAGATAATTTTTTTTTATCTTAATTCCAAAACCACGGGATTCGGAACATGACTAAGATTAATAAAATCTCGACCTGTATTGATCAATTGCATAACCATCAGTGTATTTTACAGATAGAATCCATAAGAGAGAGAATATCGTGGGATAAATATATTTAGCCTAGGTACTGTTTGGTAGATAATGTTAATTGATAGTATAAGCTATAACTTATAAGTATTGCAATGAAAGTATAAGTTAATTTATAAACTCATCGAACTCTATACCAAACAATACATTACTATATATATATATATATATATATATATAAACTCACCGAATTCTATACCGAACAATACATTACTATATATATATATATATATATATGTACATAATAAAGAGCAGTATTATCGTCATAATAATGGGGGAAAAATAATTAATTATCTTTTCGGACAATAATGGGCTTGAATCAGTTGTTGTGAGCAGTCGTAAATGGGGCTGTAAATTGTACAGATATTTCAACAAAAACAAAGACTTGGCAGTCAAGTAATTGAGTGGAAATGAAAAGTCGTGGAATTTTTCCTTGGGGTTGTTGTTTCCAGAGATTGTCTTAAATCTGTATTTATTCTGAATTTGAATAAATACATAGAAAGTAAACTCATATTGATGATCTTATAAAGTATTTTATTTTATTTACAAGATTGTTTATGAATTTTGGAACCTTATTTATTTTTAAAGACCCATAATTGACTGACTGATCAACTAAATTATTGTAGTTTTATTTGCGGGGCCGGGGAGATTATTTATAAACTTTAATAAGCTCGCATTCGTCCAGGAGAAGGAACAAATAAAAGTGAGAACCAATGTTTATTATTCTTGTGGACAAATTCACAACTTTAGCTTTAGGAGATGAATGAATAGGTGCCACATGTAAAACAAGAACACACAAAATCGCATTGGTTCTGCAAAAAGTGAAGATGAATCGGCTCACTGTGGCACTTTTCATGAGTCATGACGCAAAGTTCCACCCTTCAAGTTAAATTACAATTTTATTCAAGACCTAAGAGAACTTTTTAGTCGAACATTAGCAGAAATATCCACCACATTTTTTGGTAACAACATATTGACGGTTGTTTTTCGTTTTAATGATAATATAAAGAATTTATCCCTCGAATAAATTCCACCCGCCTGTAAATTTATTTGAATAGTGAGAACCTCACAAATTTGATAAAAGATAAACAATCACAGAGACATAGATTTATGTGATTAGGCGGAGAGTGACTCTAACTTACATTCATAGGAGAATTGTGAGTGATTTCATTAGCCTCGGGTGAATGCCGATCTGAGGACCTAACAAAAAAATTATACTTAGTACACAACAAATAACCCATCGGGTATAAAATATGGTCGGATACACGACTCACTTTCTCTCTCGATTTTGCTCACAAATTAACCCCCTCTACAATGACTTTTACCCCTTTATATAGGTCCTCCAAACCACTATTGCAACCGACTCTGACGTCAACTCATGTTACTGAATCATCATTACAACTCTTAATCATTTCTTCCACCACATTATCAGCCAATCAAATAAGCTTGTTTCACTGCTACTACATTCGCCTATATCGGCCTCTAGCGGTTACTACTATACCATTGAACCGACCTATGGCAACTGGCAGAGCCTATGATCACTGTGAACCGCTACTTTATCTCTTACATCATTATTCTTATAGATATACTCATTTTCAGGTAGAGCATACGTTATGTTACTCCCAAATTGGTCCGTCATCATCTAATCTTCGTTCATCGGGTCGGATAACCGAGACAAATGGTACTCTTTCAAATCCATACTTCAAAATTGTTAAGTCAGGTTGTTTACCCTATATGAATGATACTTCATCGATTCGGGCTAAACAAATTCTCGGAGCACCCAAAAACCCATATTTAATGTGGTCGGGTCGAGTATTTTCATCACTTGCCTTACCTCAGAATCTATCCTTATGGAGAACACCTCATTACACGCTATGGTTGAGTCATCTCTTCAACCTTCCTATTACCTCTGGCTCTAAGGCATTTCTATCCATTTAGTTGGGTAGTACTAAAATATCTTTCAACCTTCATTGGGATAAAGGCTTGTTAAAAATCACCATCAATATATGTCTCATAGTACTCGTTATCAATGAGTTTGTGAGTTTATGCCGGAAACTTTATAAAAGATGGTGGTGCAAACATGGAAAGAATGGTCGGGACGGCCAGACTTCACATCTACTATACATTAAACTATTGTCATTCTTCTGCCTAGAAGCATTCCCCAAACATCTTCCTCGGGTAGCATCTAGCTTCCCACTTTTCACTGCGTCGGGCGTCTCAAAATTTCACCATCTCGAGGCAGGTCATCTTGCTTACCGCCAAAATACCATTTTTCTAACGACTGTCTTTCTTTCGTCACTTTCCGAAAAAGAACTCCTAGGAACATCACTAGGAATACGTGTAGGTATAATGGTCTTTTTTAAAAACGTCAATCACATGCATCAAATCACATTCGTTTCCTCTCCCCAAGTGTGCCATAAGTCAACTATATGCGACTTGCCCGCCCAAATTAGGCGGCTGAGATTGACCGAGCATGCGGCACTCATCCAAACCCTTGATTTGAATTCAATGGTTAAGATCAACTCGTACACGTGGCATGTATTCGTACATTTAGCTTTAAATCAAAGACCAGGATTGACCCAAGTTGCCTATAAATAGCCACTATTTTCATTTTCAACACTTTTACCACCCATTCAAATGCAAAAACACTCTGAAATGAAGCTGTTGGGGCATATGTGGAACCCCTATGGTCGGATCGGTATCCTGCGCAGCGGAAGTTAGGGGTGGCAAAACGAATCAACGAATCGAATTTATATCGAATCCTAAACGAATCGAATCAAAATGTGATGGATTCGTATTCGATTCGTTTATTAAACGAATCCTAATATCATGATTCGTATTCGATTCATTTATTAAACGAATCAAATACGAATATTCGTTTATTCATTTAGTCATGATATTATTTAATAAAATAATTAATCACACTTGATTTACAT